>JAQQSE010000283.1:0-284282 GCA_035772565.1 Antheraea assamensis
CTTTTTTTCTGATTGGATATGAACGTAACACGATACTGATAACAACAAAACAATTTTTTAAAATTTTTGTCGTCTGGTCTGTCTGATTGTTCCGGGTGATCTCCGAAACGGCTGGACCGATTTTGAGAGACCATTTCACTGACGATATTTAAATTACAGCGGGTGACATAGGTAACTTTATTTTAGACTAGCTGTCATCCTGGGCTTCTTCTGTAGTGCTATCTCCAAAACGATTGGACCCTATTTTCATGGGACTTTTACTAACAGATAGCTAACATTATAAAAAGTAATTAACCTTTTTATTTTGGACTAGCTTTTACCCTTGGCTTCGTTTGCAGTACTATCTCCAAAACGTTTGAACCATTTTGAACCATTCACGGAACTTTCACTAACAGATAGCTGATCTTATAAGAAATAACTTACATTATAAAAAAAATACATGTGGAACTACGGGCAATTAGCTACACTAAATATAACTCAATTCTCAGTCAAACACAAATTGAAACAATGGGCACGTAGTTTCATATTACGCTGTAACGTGTTTCCAACGGAGCTGAGCTGTAAATGTTGACGCTGACTGATATTTAATTCACGTTGCAATGAATAATGCACGATAATACTGGCAGATGTTTGTACTTCGACTGTAGCCACAATAACACGACATCGCAGACGGTTCACTGAGCAACATACGGCAAAGATTATCAAGCAAAGTGCCTACATCACATTCCAGTGTAATTGTTCTATTTTTATATTTACTTATTTCTTAGTTCTTTATGAATTTCATCAGCAAGATAGGTAATTCTTATGTTTAATCATAATAATTGTATACATATATCACATTTCAAATAAAAAAAGCACACAGATTGAAAATAATTATAATAGGTAGAAAAAATATAAAGGGTGAAAACGAACAATTAGAACCATAATAAAAATCTACTTAGAAAAGACAGTGGGAGTACCGACATGAATCTACTGTAAAGATGTAGGAGCTTACAATATTTTGCATTGAGTACTTTTATATCCCAATACTTGTTGATAATATTATAGGTGGTAGTCCTACGCTGAAGCTATTACTGGTTTCAGAATGAATGGGTCGGCACGCCAGGCCCGCGGGGTAGTACCACCCTCTCACAGAAACCGACGTGAAGTAACAGTGGGTGTTGCACTGTTGCGTTTTCGTTCGGTCAGTGAGAGCGCCGGAGGCCCACATATTTAAGGCCGACAACGCACTTGCGACTCCCCTGGTGTTGCTAGTGTCTATGGACGGCGGTGATCACTTACCATCAGGTGGTCCACCTGTTCGTTTGCCCCCTATAATATAAAAAAGTACTATGGAAACATGAACAACTATTGAAAAGTATACTTTTCAGTAAGACAATTCCATAGAAGGAAAACAAATAGTATACCATCTGTTGTATATTTATGTATTGTGTGTTAGAATTCATGTTACATTATGCAATGGTTATTGCTCTAATACGGCTGTTTGGATAACAACGCCACTGAAGCCTCGTTTGTATGTGGATGTAGTATATATAGCTTTCTCTTTTTTAATGTGTAAAGAGAAATTTTCAAAAGTTATGTGTAATTCGGTTTAGAATAAATATTGTATGGTGTGTTTTCTCGTTGAATTGTTGAAGAGTCATGATTACCATAATTTTTATAGGATAACTAACTAATGCACTACCTTTTTTTTTATATCAATTTTATATAAATTTATTTTTTAAATACCTCGGTTATAGGTGGACCATCGTTTTGAGTGGGAGGAAAGAGAAGTAACAGAATCAGGTCCCATTCTCCTCTTAGCTAATCAATAGTCGAAAAAATCATCGTTTACTCTTAGATTGGAGTATGGCCACACATTAACCTAATTAGTTCCCGTACGACCTCGTCATTCGATGCGATGGATGTCTATAAAAACCACTCCAATGTTTGAGGGAAATATTCATATAAATACAATCATGTTTCGACGATAAATGTGGTTCATATATGACATACATTTCGATGTTTCTATGACAATAAAGTAGTAGTAGATTGGCATATAAATACGTTCCTTTTCGGGCGTCCGCGCCCCCATACACTCCTCGTCGCTGTACGTCGAGGAATAAGCTTTATTTATTTTGTAGTGAACCTTAACCAAAGTTATTATTTATTTATACTGTTACATTTGGTTTGGTTAGTGAGAGCGCCAGAGGCCTCCCCCTGAGCGTACCTGCTTAGGCTGCCCTTCGTATTCTGAGGTGGCCAAAAAACCGCTTGTATTTCAGTCAGAGGCAACGAAACGGAAAAACCGCCGGCACCCGTTTCACGCTGTGCGTGGATTTCTATAACATAAGGGGAATCCACTCGAACATTAAATCTGTCCACCGCCACTTTGTGACAGACAAGCTGGCCTTTGTGTTCCTAAATGAAACGTAGATATCTTTTCCGTCTTACATTGCATACTTACAATACCCTGGCTATAATATTGAGCATGCCTTCCTGCCCCAAGCCCGAGTTTGCACGTTTATCTGGGAGGATATTTCCGTCCGTCACCTGGTCAATCTTCAAGGTCAAAATCTGTCACTTCCCATTCTTCATGTGGATTGCGCAAATCACCCGCGCGCCTCTGCATGTGTATACAGGTCGCATAGCGGTGAATTAGAAACCAATCGTCTTATGTAGCACATTCATATGATGACTGCCTCCTCCTCTCTACCTCAGCTGTTGTCCCCCACAGCAAAATACCATAGGACATTAAGCTATGGAAGTAAACGAAGTAGACTAACATTGCAGTGGCCCTATCTGTTAGTTGGCGAATCTTACGCACCGCGAATGCAGCAGAACTTAATCTGCCAGACAATTTTTTTTATATGAGGACCCATTGTAATTGTAATTTATTGTAATAACATATCAAACTTTTTCAAATAATTTCGTTTAAAGTACTAATTTTCTTTCAAATCCCACTTTCTATATGATTTCTGAACATTGTTTCACGTAAAGTATGTAGAATGTATTACTATTATATACATCTGTATGTATATAAAATAAAGTACCCTGGTTGTAAAGAAATACAGCGCTCCGTGAGATCCTTTAAGTGGTAACAACTTCCGATACCTCTAAGTAACAAGCCATTGAAACTTTATAAACGTCTTCAAGTTCATAATTCAACGTTAAAAATAAAGCTGTCTACAAGTTGGGACAGTTAAACGAGTGTCGGGAAACGCCGCGGCCGCTTTAGCACAGATGCCTTGTGTAGGGCTATCACGATATTGCATAATACATCCAAGGTCAAAATCGAATAAATAATTTTTATGATATAACAATGATAACGTGTTTTAAATTGGTAAAATATCCCCCCGCAGAAAAGTGCTGATTGAGTTACTGTGTCCTAAACCGCGCAGGTTTACGACGCAAATTCTTGACGAAAAATATATGTTGGTGCCAATAAGGAAATTGTAAAGTTTTAACTGATTTTATAAAACTCTTTCCTCGGCCGTTATTTCTTTCAGCCAAAGTATTAACAAAATATATTCCCAAGCTTCCCTTATATAAGCAGAGAAGTATGGAACATATAAAAACGACAACCCTGATAAAACCTACGGCGATATTAAAAATTTCGTAAAAAGCCAGACGGGAATTTATCATACGTCGCGGATTCAAGCGGAAAAAATAATATTTTATGTTTAAAGTCTATTAAAACATTCTAACATTTTTTTAAATTTAAGAATTTTATTTCTTTATTATTAAAACATCTGAAATAAATGACACCAGTGAGATTAAACATAAGACTTCTCATGGCGATTTATCGCATATACTCGTATCAGCATTTTGGCCCCACGCCAGTCAGCTTTCCTGAAGAGTGTCACGGAGTCGTTCCGCTTCCCGTTACTTCTGCTTCCTTTACCATACATCAGTATGCTAAGGTACGATAAGTCGGGCAACTATAACAACAAAATATTGTAATGCATAAATGGGTCGTGTCAAAGTCGGTGAGATAATATTTATAATTGGATTCGCGAAAAAATATATTGTTAAACATATTTTAATTTTTTTTTTTTTTTTTTTTCTTTATATTATAGGGGGCAAACGAACAGGTGGGACACCTGATGGTAAGTGATCACCGCCGTCCATAGACACTAGCAATACCAGGGGAGTCGCAAGTGCGTTGCCGGCCTTTTAAATATGTGGGCCTCCGGCATTCTCACTGACCGAACGAAACGCAACAGTGCAACCACTGTTACTTCACGTCGGTTTTCTGTGAGAGGGTGGTACTACCCCGGGCGAGCCGACCCATTCATGCTGAAACCAGTAATAGCTTCAGCGTAGCTCTACCACCTACATAATTGAAAAGTAACGAACATTTTTAAAAGAGTTATGAAATAATTTTGTTACCAATTAATAAGTATTTTGAGATACTACTTCATCATTTTCGAATATCGAATAACAGTAATTAAAGTAGCAACTAGTAACAACTAGTTATTACCACATGGTTACGGTGAAGTCGTTACGGAAGTCAATCGTTTACAATCCATATCAGAAAGTTTATAATTAATGTTAACAATAATAATAATAAGCTGTTAAAATTTTTGTTTTTTATATTATATTGTATAAACTGTTCACTTAATTTAATAACGTAGCTTATACAACATTATGGCGGCGTCGATTAAGTACACGTTTCTATCTTCGCTTTTACTTTATTAAGATTTTAAGTAAAACCTGTTTGAACACGTTTCAAGTAAATGAATATATACGGAATACGAATAGACTGACACAAAATGTAAAATCGCATGTTTCGGTTTTGATAATGTACAAGCAACTATATTATCTTAACAAAAAACTATTATATAAAAAAAAACACTTATATACACTTATAATTTTATTGATATATATAAATCACAGGTTAATATATAATAATAGCGATTTAAAACAGTTGTCTGTTATCACGTTAGATCAATCGATTGAATAATAAAATTACTTACAATTTCTTAATAGTGTCACTGCACCAGTATTATACGAAATAAGGTATTTTATTCAATTACGTATTCAGGGACCTACCTCTCTACCATATTTGGTAGGATAATTAGAAAATTCCAGAGCCATAAGTAAAAGTATTAAAATATTGAGTATTGGCACAAGAGCTACATTCTATGACAGAGTATAAGAGTACAAAACAGGTGCCATTGATAAAAAAAATAAAAACCCAATTTTTCTTCTAAACATGTATCGGCTGATCTTTTTACATACACGGGTACTATATTTATAGCACTATCAGCTCTAAATTAACAATACCACTTAGCTAATACTAGAGTATTGTTGGGGACGAAATTAAATATAATGAACATCTTAGAAGTAGCTTAATGCTCCTTAACACTCATATAACGTGAAAAAATATGTATGACTATAATATAATGCGTTTAGCAATCTTTAGACTTATATATTTCCTAATAAAAAATTGAATCTTTGTAAGATCCGTCCCGTTCATATGTTATAGCTGTTTTTCTCGAAAATCAGTTGAGATTTAAAACAGAAATTAAAATTGAAGTATATGGCCTCAAGCCGCTGTAAAAGAAACAAATTTTTGGGTTAAGATTGGGAAGAAGAAAAATTTTTGAAAACTATATTAGACTTCACTCTTGCTTTGGTCTTTGGAAGTAATTTGGCGCGGCAACAGAACGCGACAAAAGAATTTTTGTTATCAATTTGATACTGTGTATTGCGAACATCAGCAGAATAAAAGTTTGTATTTAATCAGATTCCACTACTTATAGACATATAAATAGTTGTATACAGGTATTTAAGTGTAAAATAATTATTATACCTGTGGTAAAATACACAAAAAGAAACTAAACCATAGCGTCGCGTAGCTCGAGATGCAATAACAAACATGGGTCTAACTCGCGCTCCTGAAACACCGTGCAGTGCTATCATCTGGTGACGGACTGTTGGAAGGTTTTGCTTGGTCGCCTCCGTCGCAACTTCTTTGAGATAATTTCTATAAGTGTGATATTAAAACGAGTCAAATGAGTCAATAATTTAAGATACGAGAACTTTGTTAACGTATTATTTTTTTAAATTACATTATATCGACAAGCACGTGCACCACGAATTACGTACCTATTACATAAATATTACATAAAACAAGCTGTTTTCGTATGTTAATGATAGATCTAGAATACATGATTAGATATAATAAGATGACCCAATTGTGGCAGAACAATAATTAAAAAACATATTAATGTATATGTGAAATGTACGTATAATGGTTGAGAGAATGTAAAATGGGAATTTTAACGAGAGCCGTACAAACAAAATGATGTTAGCGAGTCTGCTGAAACGGTTAAGCACTTTAACCTTTCAGTAAATTATATCAAAGGATAAGGAATGGTTTTCAGATTATAATATGGAATAGTACAACTATTCGTTAAATAAAATGTTTTCTTTATCTCCACTAATGATATTAACTAAGACTAAATAGAAATACCTAACAACGTAATTAATACTTCAATGGAATAAGATTCTTTTGAACCTGTGGCTAATAATGTCTCTTTGATAACATGAAAAAAAAATAATTTCATTTGAAAACCATTACTTTTGATAGGTCTAAGGAATCTAATTAAAATTCTCCAAATCTTTGAATATTATTAAGCAGCGAGTGAAAGGTCCATTGAACGCGTTTCAATACCGAATAGGTCGGGCACGGATCAAATCCAAATTCAGGTAACTTTTTAAAAGGTCCGATACGAATTGAATCGAGATTATTAACCAGTCTAAATGGAATGCCAATATTTTGGGCAAATGAATATGATCAATATGATTAGGTTGAAAGGATAATTAATATTTGTATACACTGGTGTGGGAGGAAAATGTTATAGATCAAACAAACTGCAGTGGGGTAATGTATATTGTATTTGTTCTAACAGAGCATCTGCCAACATCATGGCTTGTTGAAGCCTCTACAATTTCAAGATCAATCAATATATATCCGAATAAGTTGTGATTTCAGCTACTTTTTATGATGGGCATGATGATCGACTTCCACATTTCTCATGGATCACAGTAAATAATGGACTAAACATTAATAATGTAAACAAGCCAGTATTTAAGTGAAGAGAATTTTCATTTGAGCAAAGATATATTTGTATTGTACTGATTAGCAACAAGATAACAAAGATGCAAAACTATCATTCGACACGTCTCACGTAAGCACAGACTATCTTATTACAAATTCAGCTATCATACCAGCGAGCAGAGATAGATTTCAAACAAAAATATAACATCAAAGAAGCACTTAACTGTATGTTATTTTTAGAGAAAGCGAACAAACAGAAAAACAATGAAAAAATAACGTTGTCGCAGCGGCCTAGATAAATATTTGAAAAGTATTATCGTCGTGTGAGCCCGAACTCGCTCCGGTCACTGGGCAGATAGCGATATCATCAAGCTCCAGATTTTATCGAACAATTTTTACTTACTGTCTAATATTTTCTGCAAAAACTCCATCGTTATCATCATGGCATTTATAGTCTGACATTATTTAATAAAATAACTTGAATTTTATTGATATTAAAGTCTAATGAATTCTTAGCAGTGCTCAGAAAACATATGCCTTTACTTTGTTAGATGTGTTATATTTATTTACCGTTGTGTTTTTGCTTGTATATACTTGTATAATAGTACTCGATGTATTCAAGCCTTTTTTATACTAATGTCGTACAGGTTTACTTCTGATTTTTATCTGCAAAATCCTATATCAATACAAAAATGACGTTGTATTAATATTTCCACTTCCAAAAGGAGCATTTAATTGTCTAATACCGACACTACGATTTTTTAAATTAAAACTTAATATTCTAAAGTAATTTAAGCGATTATGCGCAATGCTAAGTTTCCAGGCGTAATTTAAAATCCACTTAACATTTTGTTTTCGTAATAAAGATTAATAATTTTAATAACATAAAAATTCAACGTCGACGCTTGACATTTCAAGTTCCACGGAACACTATTGCGGAAAACATAAAAACGTACATAAATCCAGTTCACTATCGTTTTCACGGTTTTTTTTTCAATAAAGTCAGGTATACGTATTTCACGGGTAAGCGACTACAAAATAATCTGAGAATTATTTTGAAAAATTGTACTCATATTCGATACCAGAATAAATTACAAAAAGTACTTACAGTTCAATTTCATAGTTTTATGTATTCTGCAAATATTGCTATTCATGAAATAATAAATACGTTTGCAAACTATGTATGAGAAACATGTCACACGTCATGAAAATGCGATGCAAAAGGTTGAACTCGGTGCAATCCATCAGATCACAGTATTGTTGAGTTATGGAATAGACTAACATCGCAACACGATATGACCATCAGTGAACGGCGTCTTCTTTAGCTGCTAATGTAGATGTTCCGGTCTGCATTCTATGTTCCATCAGATGAAGTGATGTTACATTACTGCATACTTTTATTAAACTATACTTAACTCTCAGAATTCTTTTAAGCATTTGCCGTGCAAGCTCTAGTTGAAAGAGTTAAATATATGCTAGATTCATTTACATTATGTACACTTTGTATACATTTTTTTCTTGCATGTTTGAAAGACTGGTAGAGGTTACATTTAGGATTTATATCTTTTTTTAATACATCATAGGGGGCAAACGAACAGGTGGGTTACCTGATGGTAAGTGATCACCGCCGTCCATAGACATTAGCAACACCAGGGGAGTCGCAAGTGCGTTGCCGGCCATTTAAATATGTGGGCTTCCGGCGCTCTCACTGGCCGAACGAAACGCAACAGTGCAACCACTGTTACTTTACGTCGGTTTTCTGTGAGAAGGTGGTACAACCCGGGCGAGCCGGCCCAGTCATGCTGAAACCAGTAATAGCTTCAGTGTAGCTCTACCACCTACACCTTCGAATTGTACGTTACACAATAATTAGTTATATGAAACTACTCAGCTTTTATAACGAAATGACGTTAGTATTAGAAACTATTTGCAGCACGCGACTTGTTTCGTGTATAAATGCTTTAAATTTTGTATAAGAACTACATATCTTAATTAAATCAGTAAAGTGGGCAGTCTTCATTTTATTTAATGGTACTTTTAGCATTACAGCTTTTCCCTTATGAGAAAGCGTATTAACATAAAGCCTAAATCCTTTACCGAATCCGAAGCCACAAAAATCCGAGCACTAGAATCTAATTGCTTCAGTAATTCTTAAATGACGGACGTCCTAATTCACAATTTTATTATAGACACAGATACATAGAGACAAAAGTATCTATATAAGATATAATATTAAAGGATTCAGCTAACTAGATCAGATTATAGGAAAGATAATGTTTTAATTTGATTGTGAAAATACTTAAATTAAAATGTGCACTCTTCTCAACAAACTTACTCGTCCGAAGGTTTTGGTATTACATACTCGTATAGAAAGACAACACTGTCTTTCTTGTATTAAAATTTATTATAACTAGCCGATATTTAGCCGTTTGTGCTATTGCTATGAATGAATGGATGAATGAATACTTTATTGCACTTTTTACTTTGTACACTGGCGAGCTTAATGCCATACGGCATTTTCTTCCAGCTAACCAGCGATATCGTTATGAAACATAAAAGATTTGTATGTAGTGCAAATGGAGGAGTAGCAAAAGAAAATAAATAATAAATATAAATTGTAAAGTCATGAATACTCTGTCTCCTGTTTCTCAAATAAATATCAGCGTAATTGGACTCTAAGTTATTGACAGTTTCAACGTCTTGAAGTTGACGCTGTAACGCATTCCATAATCGTATGGCTGCTGTGAAGGAGTTCGAATATAATGTATATCTATGCTGAAGGATCTCAAGAGTTTTGCTGTAAGAAGAACGAAAATCACGACCATGAGCCGTTAAGAATATGAACAGTTCCTGGAGATATTATGGAGATCGAGTGTAAAATAAAACACCATAGAGAAAATGTAATATGTGCTAATTTGAGAATGGATATCAAGCCAGTTTAGTTGCGAACGAAATTCAGACATATGATGATACTTACGCAAATGTAACGAATACACAAATTTAGCAGACGATCGAGTTTATTACTCAATAAACTCAGGAGGAGCTACTCAGCTCCTCTGTCAGGTCTGAATAGTCTACATCGGCATAATCACTGGGGAGTAACAACGCGTTGACAAGTATTTTCTTGATTGAAAGTAGTCAATTTTGCACTTCTTTAAGGGAATGCATTACATTGTAAATCTTTCTACCAATTGTATTGATATGTTGAGCCTATATCAAGTCTTGGAACACGTGCAGATCTAAATTATTGACTTGAGTATGATATTCTAGTCTAAAGTTATTTTAAGTAACTTTGGGCAAACCTTCAATATTTAACCGACTTAAAGCGGCTCAACGACCAATAATGATGACTTGTGTTTTTATTGGGTTAATAGGAAGTCCGTATTCTTCACTCCATAAGTGAACTCGGTTAAAATCATCGTTCCTACTTTGTATGCATTCTGAGACGGCATCAAGTTCGAAGTGTTGGTAAAGTTGAACATTATCTGCATATAGATGGTAACTACTGAGGTGTGTTTTTGTAACCAGAGTATTAATGAAAACAGAAAAGAGCAAAGCACATCGCCTTGAGGTACACCAACAACTACATCGCACCAATCAGAAAATAATTCATTAACCTTAATACGTTTTCGATGCTCTTGCAAGTAGGAGGAAAACCACAAAATAGCTGACTGTGACATACTAAGAGAAGAGAGTAGAGATAATAAAATAACGTGATCTACCCACTTAAAAGCATTGCTAAAATCGATCTAAATTAAAACATTTAGTTTAGTATAATTTTACGATATACGTAATTTAAGGGGCCGACCTCAAGCCTCGAGCCAAAAAGGGGATCTTGACAACAAACACCATACGCAGCATATAAAGAAATTTATCAGGAATAATAACCAGTTGTCTACCTCGGATAACTCTGTAGCCATGTTTGTCAGAGGTCTGAACTAATAAATATTTGACACTAACAGAACAAGGATAAAAGCAAAACATAGAAGTCGAGCAATATTATTTCAATATGTTTAACATGATACGAGATGTGACGTTAGATACAGGACATCTATCTCTCCATGGCTCGGATGCGAAGTTAATACATCAGAACAAATTTCTAATCTCATTACGTCATATATCAGTATGATGCATGGCGGGTACAATGTCACGTTGCCTCGTGTAGGGTTGCCGCGAAAACAAATTCGCCGGAGCACTGGAAGTTTTAATTTTGTATTTAAATGTTTTCTCGGTTATCTCATGCCACAGACGTGACTGGAAAGTACTGTTATATTTCATCTGTTACTTTAAAATTACTCATACAACTACATCCATCGGTGTGAATTTATTACAAATTACAGAGTCAATAGATTCTATTAAATTAATATATGTATAGAGTTACAGACCCGAAAAACTCTTTTCTTACTAAACATACATTATGAATAGATACCAAACAAGCTAGAAAAGCAACAGTAAGTTCTGATGAAACACCAACACCTGTGCAAGAAAACTCATAAATTTTCTAATAACGCCTGAAATACAAAGAAAATGCGAATCAGTTTTCTATATTTAACCTTCACATGCGGCGATGCAAATAATAAATGCTCCTACTATTTTATGAAATATTGTTAGCCAATCAAATCTTGTATTCCACGAGCTAATGAAACGTAAAATACAACTTAAATCGATTAACAACCCTAGGAAAAACAAGTCAGCATAATGAAAAGTAAACGTCTTTACAGTTTTATGACAATAATAATAAAGTCGAGATTCGCTTGTACATATAGTAAAAGTACTTCAGTATTATATAATTTGGTTCAAAACAGCGTGGTCGGCATTTAGAATCAACAGTCACACCATGATACTGTACTAGCTTCGTTACAAAGTAAATTTCATCAAGGAAAAAGAAATTGCTCACGTTTAGTAGAATATTTCTAAGAAGTTGAAGTGAATAGTGAGCAATATCAGTAAATAAAATATAAAATATTCAGACAAGTGACTAGAGTCATGGTACTTGACTATAAGCATCGTACACAAAATGCAATATCGACGATAATGTAGTTACAGCACGATGTCCGAGTTGCAGCGTACTGTATCATTTTAAGATGTTTAGCTTATTATCAAGACAATAGCCACTTCCATGGATTCTGATTTGAAATATTGAGTGCTGTCTCTTTGGGGTCACTTAGCGTCTGACGCATTCACACTAGTGTTATGGAAAAATAATTAAAGTCAACCAAAGCATAAGCCTTAAGGATACATTGATGAATGTAATCGCAATTTGTTTCGCATAATATTGATCATGCTGTCTAAATCCTTATATTTCCAAAAGAGTGTTAAGTACAAAAGAGACGGAATCCAAAAACATAAGGCGAGATTCAACACGAAATAAACTAATTTATAAAAGCAAAAAATACACAAAGTCAAAGGGTGAAAGACGTAGAGCGAAATCATAGCACAATTACAGGGAATTTTTATTTTGTTGCGTCGGTCATAATATTTTTGTCGCAGTTAACACGTTCTCGTGTTAATAACCCCCTCTCGATGAGGGATATACGGCAGGGCGGGTCGTGTCGCGTCGCATCGCGCCTGGGTTGCGATTTATTACTGACCACATGACGAGATCACTTTAAAACTCACGACACGACTTCGAAACGATATTTTTATTGTTTACTTATCAATATTAACATATGCAATACAAAATCAACAACTCTATTAAACAAGTATTCTGAGCTTAAATATTTATAGTCTTTCAAAGATTTTACAGACTTCATATAAATAAAATAATGTATTGGGTAATGAATTTTATAGGTGGTAGAGCAACGATGAAACTATTACTGGTTTCAGAATGAATGGGTCGGCTCGCCCGGGGTAGTACCACCCTCTCACAGAAAGGCGACGTGAAGTAACAGAGCTTGCACTGTTGCGCTTCCTTCGATCACTGAGAGCGCCGGAGGCCCAAATATATTAAAAGGCCGGCAACACGCTTGCGACTCCCCTGGTGTTACTGGTGTCTATGGACGGCGGTGTTCACTTACCATCAGGTGGCCCACCTGTTCGTTTGCCCCCTATAATACAAAAAAAATAAAATAATAAAAACAGCGCCACGCAGCTCAGTAGCACTCAATTAAAAACGACACCCTATTATGTACACTGAGAATAAGATATAATAATAGCTTTTATATTCTTCTGAAAACGCTCGTCTTTCAAGCATAGTTTTACGAAATATACCTTGAATAATATAAATAACAAAAGCATAATACTAAATATTTACGATAAATCGGATCGGATATTATGAAACATATGTTTTGCTACAAATGTGTTCATTACGGGAAAACAAATATCTCAACATTTGCTTATTAAGCTACGTTTTATTTTCAAAGATAACTATTCAAATGAGTCGGCTACTTTTGTTTTTGTAGTAGTTTATTATCTATACCAGATAGAAATGATTTTAACAAAATTATGCTTGTTATTCATACTAACTAGGCTTAAAAACAACCCGAGTTAATTAATGCCTTGGGCTACAAGCTGTATGTCAAATAGTACTTCAATACCTATATAATTATCGTATAGAATGAGTATCTAAATGTTGTCCTAGTTCTCATTTAATTTACACTGTGTAATGTAGTCCGGTGAAACTGTAGACATCTCGCCAGGTTAACAGTGTAGTCAGTTCGAAAAACAAAACATTGTATAAGAATCTTTTGTATAAAATGTTATGCTTCTCGATCTACTGTTTTAAGATGTTTTTTTTTCATACTTTATAGGTAAACGTTTTGGTCACAACCTCATCTGATATTAAATGATGATGTGCTCTAAGAAGTCACGTTTAACCTAGAGGGAAACTCTCAAGTGCAGGTGCCGGAACACACCAACAGGTGCTTGGCGACAGATTTATAACTAGAGGGTGGTAGCTAGCCAGACGGACTTAGAAAAAGCTCTACCACCATACTATGGTTTCATCACGGTGTTTTCCTTCACCGAAAGCTCCAACTCAGTTACTTGGATTCGACCCTACGTCCTTCGACGCTGTGTCCGAACACTCTACCAACTAAGCCATCATCGCTTCATTGTGCCTTAAGAACACCATATTTCAAAACTCTTGTCTCAACACGTCAACAGACAACCTGAAATATTGTCAATTTTTTATACCTATATGAACACGTCCCGTTTAAGGGCTGTGTGTCTAGAAATTGTCGCCTACCAATAACATTTTAAAAAAATCCAACGATCGGTAGAAACGTATAGATAACTCGATACATAGAGTCAAAATTAAATCAAAGATATAATATAATTATATCGAAGAATAAACGTTTTCACCTTTCCTAATTATATCAGGAGCGTACGATATTAGACAAATGGTTTCGGGAACGTTCGCTCTAACTATAAGCAGAACTACGTGACTCGGCATGAAAAAATGCTATTAAATTATACTTTACTTCAAACGGAAATGTACCGTAAGATAAACATTCTAAGATATATAATAGAATAAGGAGAAACTATTTGTTACAGCGTTAAGTATAGAAAGATGGAGGACGTGATAATAGTCCCATTAGAAGCAAAAATCTCAGCTTTTGTTCTCGCAGAAACTTCCTCGTCGACGTTACTCGCTAAACATCTCTTTTTGTGATTATCTCCTTGTTAAATTGCTTAGAATATTCATGTTTTACTGTTTTTTAAGAAAATATCGGATTAGTTACAACTTCTTGCAAGATCTTAATGGAGAATCACAAACTGTTCTAATAAGAAAACTTTTTATTCTTGATTTAGATCATCTTAGGTCTGTAGGGTAAGGTCTGCCACATGAGACTAATAAATCAGTCTTCTAGTAGACTAAAGCAAATCTATAAAATCAATTTTAAGGTAATTTTCAACTAGAGCATAATTGTAATGGTTGTGTACTTATATTCCTGTTTATCTAGATTAAACCAAAGGAATGAAATACGAATTCCCTCTATCCCATGTTTTTTTAGGTTATTTCTTCAGGTTATTTAGACTCTGTACATATCTGCGCCGATTCCGACTAATGTTTATTCTTACTAAAATAATATTTTTTATTTTTAGTTTCGATCGGCCAGATCTTATACAATCGTATGTTATATATTTTCCAATTCATATATCAAAACCAAATTTACTTTCCCGTTTCTAAACACATAATGTACATTTGTTTAGCGCAGTCATAAATCATTATACGCGATCACGTTGTTTACCGAGAAATAGAATAACTACGTAACCGGTTTCAGTTACAATTATTATAACTAAGCATTGCACGCGACATCTTTCACTGAAATAATAGTTTTCTAGTTAAATAAACATAAAAAAAAAACACAAGTCTGTGCTTAATATTATAAAAAATATTCCTATAATCTGCCGTTCGTTTTGTTTCAATTATATTTCATAATTCTTTATTTCCATAACATAACAGGTAAAGTTACATGAAACGTCTTTTATTTAAAAATGTCTTTATATGACGATATAACTTAAGATATTAAGAACTCAATTTAACAATAACAAATAAGCATATTAAACTTTTTTTATACATATATACAAATTAATTTTCAAATTAAGCCCTTGTTTATATGTTTTAGTCAGTCTAGTTGTTATAACCCACACGTTATTCTTTTGTCGAGAACTTGTAGTTGTATAAGTATAGTAAACAATTAAATGTTTATGTTAAATTAAATACAAAATCTCTTTATTTTTAAAGATAGCTTTAATAAAAACAAGCCAAACAATACATTAGTAAAGGTAACATACTGTTTATAATAAAACAAATAGAAATTACGTCGAACTAGAATTTGCTTTATAAGAAATAAGGATAATAATTCATTAGGAATAAGAAGAAATCATATAGAACTAAATCCAAGTCAAAAGTTAAAAGTCTCTACAGTAAGTAATTATTGTTATGTATATATTTTATAAGATATATACAGATGATATTAACAAACGGATAGAAATACATTGGAGCTCACATATAGTAAAGAGTTCTCCGCTCCGGTATGTAGGATCACGCCATCCCGCAATCAATCGGCAGATTCTATCGTTTTGATTACAAACACAAAACTATAATTTACTTTATCATTCTTAATCTGATGTGAATTACATTGCTGTTCCAAAATATTGTATAATTATTTGAATTGACCACGCGAATTAAGTAAATGGGGTTTATTTTATAGACGACTAGCGGCCCGCTCCGGCTTCGCACGGGTATAAAATATATAACCTATGTCATTCACTGAAAAAATGATTAAAATCGATCCAGTAGTTTTGATTTATTCATTACTGCCCGTGGCCCACACGCGTTAAATTTGGAGTAACCTCAAAAATAACAGTATTTCTCCACTATTTAATTTATGTTATTATACGTATAAACCTTCCTCTTCAATCACTCTATCTATTAAAAAAACCCGCATCAAAATCCGTTGAGTAGTTTTAAAGATTGAAGCATAAATAGAGATATAGGGACAGAGAAAGCGACTTTGTTTTATACTATGTAGTGATACAGTGATAGTCATTATTCTCTTATCAGTTAACAAGGACCAGTTCATCAATCAGTTCAGCATCAGTTCAAACCTCTCAGGTAACTGACTACCGAAATGCATAGATTCTAAACGATATAAATCTTAGTAAATTGATATAACTTATTAAAACTGAATATGAAGTGGTCATGATATTGGAACGACTTGTTAAATTTTCATGCAGTAATTTATTATCAATTATTTGTCAAACTGGATTGCAATTCGTGATTTATGGTCACGGATTTCCTATGTTTCAATTCACATACGATTCTCAGTTAGTATGTGACGTCGATATATCATGTGAATCCGCTTCCGTGTACGAGGTCATCTAAAGAGATATTTCACGTAAGATTATCAGAATCGCACAAATGAATCCGGAGCTTTACTACGACAGGGGCAGGGAGCTCGTAAATTTATCGAAAAAAAACCTCCGCGGAGACACGCTGACGGGCCCACGGACGGCATCATCGTAAAGCTGGATAAAATACGTACGTATAAATAATCTCTTTTTACTCTATTACGAGTAAATGCCAACCTCTCATGCTGTGTGGGTTGTGACCAGAAGCGGCTCAACTACATACTGATATATGGCCTACAAATTCGTTATGTTGGATTTTCATATTAATCGATATTAATTATAGATTTATATATCTTAGTGGAAATGGACCCCGAACTGCCTAATTTTAGGGTTATTTTTTACTAATTATAAAAGTAATACTTCTTCAATCGCTTCGAATATATTATGACCAACCGATCTAAACTCTGCTTTCTACTTAATCTTCTTTATATTTCTCTTTGTTTCTCATTCATTATCTTAACGTTAGTTTTAAAATATTTTATTATTCTTAAATAAACGTGTCTAATAACTCTTCACTTAATTTCATGCATAATTTATAAATAATATTGGATGCTTTTATACAAATAATCCGGAAAAAAAACCCTACAATGTTTATCTTGATAGTACAAAAAATATTCGTTTACAGTCCGAGGAGAATATGTAATAGGAAACAGTGTATTACAAAAGCGCAAGAGCGTGACGAGTCGACGAGAGAAATTACACGCTACATTGAGTATCTCATAGCTTGAAACGAAGTCGCCGCTCAGAGCACAACGAATTTTCAGAATCCCCAACAGCGTTCAGCGCGTGTATTTTTATCTTTAGCTACGAGATGCATCACAAACAAACATTTTTGAAAAAGGTTAATTTTACGTTACACAAATATCTGCAAAAGTTTATGTGTGTTCATTACCTACTTTCCCGTGAAGTATTTTCTTATTGGCTGTCTAGCAAAACCAACCTGTTAACCTAATTATTTACATTGTAGAACTTTAACTATTTTCGCACTGAGTTTGGAGCAAGAACACTGAATATACATCTCAAAGCCATTTAGAAGAGAAAGAGAGAGAGAGATATGTTTGGCGATTTTCTTAATCATTGAAACGGCAAGATTCACATAAAGACCAAGGACATCGATATATCTGGTGAAATGTTAGGTTTAAGCGAATATGGTTGGCTGGTAGAAAGAAGGATAGATGGGGCCGAACAGTTTTTAAAAGGCGACTTCTTACCAAAAGATGCAACATGAGCAGAACCATCAAAAAAAGAACCGATGATCCAACGAAGGTTGCAGGAACGCTTTAGAAGACCGGCAATTGCAGCGGCCTGTCGCCCTAGGCCTTTTACTGAATTAATGGAATATGTATTAAATATTGTAAAGAATAAAACGGTATGTTTTTAAATTGTAACATTTTGTAAGCCTCTAAGATAAATCCTTAACCAACTATCTGAAATCAACGGTATCGTACACTGGTTAAATTTCATGAATTTCCTGAAAAGAACGAGTCGGCACACTCGGAGTTTACTGGCCCGTTTCCAAGCAGTTTAACTTAAAATTTCTACAACCCGCTGTGGATATTTCAAATGTATTTACCCTCATACTCAGGTATGTAACGGGGAAAGTTTTCAGGCGTTTTTTTTTTCTATATTTATTTTTTAATCTATTTACGTGAAGTACCTAATCAATGAGGTTAGGGATCACAATTTATTGTATAAAACGTTGTGCTTTGTACTATTTAAATTTCATGATTATTTCTTGCAATAATCGATGAAGTCAGTAAGAATATAGTTACTAAGCTTTCACAAAACGACTTTTTAAATTTGTTTCCTATTCTGAAGAAACAATAAAATAATAATAAAAAGTCTTTATTTAACAAAATAATATTGCCGGATACAAAAATAAACTGTAGATTCCCGCACGATGAACTAAATACTGTGTCGCGGGTAATCAACCAATACCAGGTTACAAAATTTATATAGTGTCAGCGCCGTAAGTGGCTCACTTATTAGTGGATAAAGTATATTAAAATTAACAAAAATAACAAAGACAAAACAGCTAATTTTAAACAATATTAATAATCCAGTAATATTGTGCTTAGATTACTTCGAAGACTTGGAATACCGCAGATCTACAATCGAATTGCTCTAAAATCATCTTCATCAAAATTCATTCAAACATGAAAAAAAATCAACAATTAACGAGACAAACTAACGATATTTATTCCGCAAAACGTTTTGCACTAGAGCAAAAATTGTTATAGCCCATAACCTATAAGGATTACCGCGATGTTTCTCTTTGATTTTTTTCCATTATTTATGAAGTCCCTCATACAATTACTAAAACTACTCAATTATAGCGTCATTTCAGATATCCACAAAACAAATTTCACGATTATAAGATACGACGAGAACAAGAACGAAACAGAAGAGAATGTAAGAAAAAGGATAAAAGAAATACACAGATATAGGCAAAGACTTTCTACTATTATTTATTTATCGAGTTTTAAACGAGGAATATGAAATACGATGTTGTCTCATTTATAGAAGTATAACCAATCCGAGCTGCAAGTTTCTCTCTCTTGCTCTATTGTAGTTCAGCAAGAGTGCCATAATAAATATTCCTTTTCAAATATATTCTTCAAATGGTTTTATCAATCTCGAGTTTAAATATGCCGTGAAAGATCCCGGAGACGGATTCCATACCCTTCAAAGTTACAGCTTGGATATCATCAATGAAATTGATGTCAAAGATCAGATGAACCTTTGTATAATACAATAAAAAACTCTTTTTTTTTTTTTTTTTTTTTTCGAACTGACCTACACTGTTAGCCTGGCAAGGCTCTACAGTTCCACCGGACTACTAAGGGGAGCGCTTAAGGCACTCACCCGATTTTATATGGACGACTAGCACAAGGGCGCACGGCACGCCTCGGCTTGGGCTGTCGTCGAAAACCCGAATCTAACTAGCTAAGCTAACCTAAGCTAAGCCTATCCGTATCATACCTGTATGGGTTCGTGAAATATACATGGTTACCAAGCATGTATGTTTTACGATCCCGTACATGTATTTTGTATCTATCTATCTGTGTTCTAAACTATTACAGTTCGAAGGGCAAAAAAACAAACATAAACAGCCCACCACTATGTGTACCTACGAGTGAGTGTGTGTGCACGTGTGTGGGGTGATCGGTGTTGTGTTGTAGACGAGTGTTTGATCGAATCAGTGGTACTCTGTTCGCGCATGCAAGCTGCTCGAGGGCTCCATTCCGGGGGATCGGACCTCGGCTAGAGCAGTTGCCGAGGGAGGCCTAAGAATGTGTGCTGGGGCAAAATTCACAGCCAAACCGCGGCGGCGTGATCTGTGATTACGCGGGCGTGGGCGCGCACACGCTGTGTTTCGAGGGACGGAAGGGTAGTCTTGATTACCTAGCGAAATTTCTTCGGGAGGGTCGGTGAAAATGTAACGCGGACGTCTTTTGTAACGCGGCGCGCCTGGCACGGTATCGTAAGTCGCGGCGGATACCACTAACGGATTGGGATGATTCATGGCTCTGTCGAAATAACTAGTCGTGAGAGTTTTTACGTACTCCCAGATAGACGGCATCTCCAGGTCCCTATGGAGGTCGACTCTCCGGATGTACCACGGGGCACCGATCGCCTTTCGTAGAAAACGGTTCTGTATTTTTTGTAAAATCTTGAAGTTCGCTTTTGACATATGCGCGAAAACGGGACAGCTATACGTCAAAATCGGACGAATACACATTTTGTAAAGTGTGAGCTTATGTCTGACGGACATTTTGCTCTTAGCACATAACAACGGATGCAGACGACCCAAAACCATAGCGGCTTTGTTTCGTACTCTCACTGCATGCTGCTTAAACGTGAGGCGTCTATCTAACGTGACACCGAGATATTTGACCGTAAGGGCCCAAGGAATCTCGGTGTCATACAATTTAAGGGACTTTATATTTCTCGGACGCGGACGCTGAACCGGGTCGAAAAAGATCGCAGCGCTTTTCTCGGGATTAACCTCTATACGCCATTGAAGAAACCATTCGCCGAGTTCCTCGATGGCCCTATTCATACGGATAGCTAAATGCGACGGCCGCCAATCGGAAGCGTAGATTACTGTATCGTCAGCGTAACAACCTACCTCGAACCCCGGGGACCGAGGTAGGTCACTGATGAACAGGTTGAAGAGGGAGGGCGCGAGGATGGACCCCTGGGGCACTCCTGAACGTATCGGGTGGGGCTGGGATAACTCACCTTCCACTCTATAGCGGAAGGTCCTATCTGTGAGAAATTCGCGGATGATGTGTACTAAACTAATAGGAATACTAGACTTAAACAGTTTATAGACTAGCCCGTCGTGCCAGACCTTGTCGAAGGCCTTGGCGACGTCAAAGAAGACCGCTATTGTACGTTTCGGTTTAGGCTTGGCCGGACTGACCTGGCGCTGGGGGTCTTCATTAAATTTCGAGAATATGTACTCCGTGAGGCGGTGTACTTGGTTCGTGCACGAGTGTTGTGCACGGAAACCGAACTGCTCAGGCGGCAGCAGATTCAACCTTGTTATCGTGGTCTGTAGGCGGTTCAAAAGGAGCCGCTCGTATAGCTTGCCTAGTGTATCTAATAAACTAATAGGGCGATAGCTAGCGGGAAGCGTAGCTTTTTTGCCGGGTTTGTGTATGCCTATCACTATGGCCTTTTTCCAGACGGCTGGAAAGTGACCCTGGGACATGGCAGCATTGAAGATGCATACCAGCAGAGCAATGATGAAGTCAGGAAGGAGCTTCAGTACCTCGTTCCTGATTCCATCGGGACCTGGGGACTTCCTAAGCTTCAGACGCTTGATAGCGGCCGTCACTTCGTCAAAAGTAACCGGGGTTAGGGTATCCGCGCGAGGAGACGCGAGAAAGCTATCTACCGCGGATTTTATCGATTCGATATGGACAGGGTCAGTGTTAGCAGTGTTTGGAGAACATTGCTCCTCTAAACTCGCGGCGAGACACTCCGCTTTGTCTATACTTTCGAACGCGGGAGGCAACCCATGACCTCTGTCTAACGGGGGCATCGATGCACTCTGCTCTGATTTGAACTTACGCGTGAACGTCCAAAACGCCACGTGGGACGGCTGGATATCCTCCAGGAGTTTGTCCCACCTGGCGGCTCGGATTTCTGCGATACTAGTTTTAACTAACTTTTGTAATGAACGTAATCGAACGCGATTGTCTTCGGTCGGGTAAGTGTCGTAGGCTCGGGTCGCGGCTTTCTTTTCCGTGATCAACGCCTTCACGTCGTCAGGGAGTATAAAGCGGCGATCGTTCACCGCTTGTACCTCTCTCGAGGTCACCCTGACGGCGGTCTGGAGGTGGTCGACCAGGGAATCGATAGCCAGATCCGCGTCGGCTTTAGACACCAACACGTCCGGAATTCTATTTAGACTCTCCGAGGACGGATTGTCTTTCAAGTGACTGCGGAGTTTCGCGTAGTCAGCTGCGCGCACGGACTGACAGTCGATATCGAAATCTGAACCTAGTTGCAAGATAACGGGGCGGTGATCTGAGTCTAGTTCGTGTACGACTTGTATGAGTCGCACAGAAAGCTGGACGTTTTTTAAAAGAGCTACGTCTAACACTGTCGGGCGACAGCGATCCTGATAGTGAGTGGGTTCCGGCGGGGCTATGACGTCAAAAGCGAGATCGCCACTTAGTTTGTCGAGTGTCACCCCGTTACGGGAAGTACTCGAACTATTCCAAATGACGCTCCCACTGTTGAGGTCCCCTGCTATGATAACACTGTTACTTAACGCGAACAGCGCCTCCAAGTCAGACTTGAGAAGCTCTTTACTCGGTTTAAGATAAGCAGAAACTATCGTTATGTTCGCATGACCGGTCATTCCTAACCTGCACACTGACACTTCCATATTTGTAAGAACGGGTGGCTCTACTGACATACAATATAACGAACGTTTAAAATAAATCAAAGTGCCGCCCCCGCGGGCGACACGGTCGTTTCTGATAATATCATAATTCGCGATACGCGGATTATTCATTTTCGGCTTAAGGAGCGTTTCCTGTACTAACAATATATCTATCTGCCTATCGTGTAAGTAGTCGGCTATTAAGTCGCGTTGCGTACGGAGATTTCTCGCGTTAAAAAACGAAAGACAAAGAGCGCGCGGTTTAATTTTACTCGGCGGTGTGAATACTATTTATTGTTATTTACTGCGGCGCGGGCGAGGCGTTGTATCGTCGCGGCAACGTTTGGGAATGCAGAGACCGCATTCAAAAGACCGATGTCCCTATTACTATTTAAAATTTTATTGAATGCGACTATTTCGCTAATGTCGTGCTCGAGTAAGACTTGAGACAGCCAATCGATGCCCGAGAGAGAGAATGAAAAAGCATGAGAGGGCTGAGGGGGCTGAGCGGGCAACGCTCTTTGAGGCTGAGGCTGGGGCTGCGCCTGAGGCTTGGAAGCCTGAGGTTGAGGCCTAGGAGCCCAGGGGGCGACAGGGGCCCGCCAGGACTGGGGGGCTTGCGGCACAGAAGGTGCCACGCACGGCATCGGGGCCGGAGTTACCGGGGTACGGGAGGAGCCCGGGAGGCCCGGGAAGGTCTCAACGGACATAAGAGGTGGAGGCGGAGGGCGGGCAGAGACAGTAGGAGCCCAACGGGCTTGTCTCGCCTGGCGTGGGCGTTGCGGGCGGGGCGCACGGGGACACCCGCGATAACTCGCAGGGTGGCCCGCGTTACCGCACAGAACGCAGCTGGGAGGCTCGGGAGTGTCGGGAGTGCGAGCGCACTCCTTCGTGGGATGGTCACCGAGGCACTTGACGCACCTGGGACGGAGATGACAGCCTCTGGCTGTGTGGCCATAACTCTGACAGTTATGACACTGAGACGGGGTATGAGTCTTGCGCGGCGGTTCGGCGGTGATACCGGTGAGGCCGCAGACCGTGGTGAGGCCGAAAATGGCCTTGCCTTCTACGGAACGGTCAAGGATGACCAGAGCCATAGGGTAGGGAGCTTTGGTGCGGGGGTGGTACATCCGGTGTACCTCCCGCACTGGGAAATTTTGCTCCTTAAGGGAGTCTGAGATTTCCTCGGTGGACAACTCCACCGGGACGCGCCTGAGTACGGCTCGGAGAAGGCGCTCTTCTTCGAGCGCGTAAGTGAAATAATTAAGCTTCCTCTCTCGGAGGTGAGAGGTCAGCTTGCGGTGGTCGATGGAGGTGGGGACTTTGACCTGAATACCTTGAGCGGTATTCAGGGCTGAGGTGTAACGGATACCCGACCCATTCATATAGGTCGAAATCGCGAGCCAGGAGGCCTTGTCCTGAATGGTAACGGGGGGCGGGGGGCGGGGCTTCTTAGCCTCGGCTACGGGACCCGTAGCGTCGGCTTGGGAGGGGGCGGGGCTAGCGTTGCCCGAGCGAGGCGTTCGATTGGCTGCGATCGCGGCTGATTTCGCGGGCACCCGGGCGCCATCTACTTTTAATGTTTTCTGAGCCGGGCGTCCGGAGCCTGACTCAGAATCAGAGGCGCGCGACGCGGCGGCAATGGGCGGCGTGCGGACGCGTTTTCTATTTACGACAGTGAAGCCGTCGTTAGCTGGCGCGGAGTTAATAATATCTAACTCCATGTCGGAGCCGGCCTCCGAGCATGGAGTGGGTGCGACTAGGCTTATACGGTCTAATGGATTTTCCGGCGACCTAGGCGAGTCTAGCGCGGCGAACGAGTTCGCGGTCGCCACGCGGGGCGAGACTACATCTATTTGCTCTACAAGCAAGTGCGGGGCTTCGCGCCTAACCCTTTCTTTTAATAACCTGAGTTCAATAACTTCTGTTTCTCTGGCCATCCCGGGGCCTGCGAGGGGGGCGGGGGAGGACATAATTAAACCTCCCTGCCTGAAGGGCAGGGGGGCACGCCAAAATTAAATTTACGGGACTATCCCGAGTCCGGACCAAAAGAGCTGTGGGCGAAGTGCAATGCCGCACAGAGAAGAACCTACAAAGCCTAGGGAGAGGCCCTATCAAGCCCAGGGCAGAGAACGCAGACCGGTAAACCGGGCTATGCCCAAACAGACACCCGGGGATGGAATGAGGGAGTAGGAGAGTGGGAGGGCGATACCTGGACCTGACTAGGCGCACTCGCCAAGGCCAGACAACCCAGGCCCAACTGCCTTTACCGTTTGCCTCGGGGCAACCGGCGAGCGGACAGGGCGCTCTACTCACTCGTTGGCACCGTGACACGTATTCCCGTGAGTAGCCACTAAGCGTGGTCTTCGATTGACAGCGCGGGATGTCGCACCGAAAAGTGCGGTTTTAAATTTGCACTAAAAGTGCGGCTTCGCAGCAGATGTTTTCTCTCTTCGATTTCTCAGGCTCGAACACAATAGAACCGGACGATGATTCACTCGGCAACAATGCGGGTCGGGCAGCGACGAATTCGTAGAAATACCAACACCTGGTGCGCAGGTAGCGCAGGTAGGCGAGCGCGGCGAGCCGGAAATGACCGAAGAAAGCCGAGCGCGGCGAACCGAACGGACCGTCAGAGCTGCGAGAGAGCGCACGTGCGTCCCCGACCGCGGCTCGAATCGGACTCCCTTTTTTTCAATAAAAAACTCCTTAATACTTATCTGTCTATCTCAAAGGCAGTGACGCATGACGTTAAAGGACACATGGCTTGTGAGCTCACCTCCGTCACGACTCGCCCGTCGGTTCTGACGCCGTCGCATTGAACTCGCTAACCGAACGCACCTCAAATCAATTACCTTTTATACGATTAAATTTATTCATGAAAAATATTTATGTATTCATGGATAAACGGATCGAGAGGTTCCGTAATGTTTGAACCGTACCTACCGTATGGCTAGGTAAGCATACTCGAAAGCTGTCTTAGATTATGTCAAATTGAATATATGTATATCTAAAATGAATAACATTTTTCTCCTCTTCTTTACGAAATCATTTAATTCAAAGATCGCTAATACTAACTGGAAGAATGATATTAAACAGTGAGAATATTCTAGTTTCTATGTTATAATGGCATCGGCATGGGTTTTCAAAATTGTAAGAAGTCATCCATTTAAGCTACATCAACCACTGTTGAGTAAAAAGTCCTTAATCTTGCTCATATGAAGGGTTCATGCTTGCGCAGTTCTCATGCAAAACTTACTGGCTACTCTCGGTATATCGTCAGACTATCAGGCTGGCGTTCAACCGACATTACAACCGCAGCAACAAAACCATCTTATATTTTTTCTAAATCACGTAAACGAATCCTCTGGCGAAAAATTAACATACAGATTATTATGAGTTCTTAATATACACAAATATCCTAACCTAATAGAAGAAATACAAAGAACCTCAGTGTCTAAATAGCAATATTTCCTGTAAACATTGCATCCCAAATTCGAACTGTTTCTAAAGGAAAGCAACAAAGTGTGATTAATTATCTGTGTGTAAGTAAACAGGCTTCGATTACATCAGTTCAGTATCATTTTCTCCTGTTACTCGATTTTCATTGATTTTTTTAGAACCTAGAGACGAGCTTTAATAAGTCAGTATTAATATTTTTTTCCATGTGTATCATATCATAAATCATCAGTGCTTTCTTCATCGATTATATTCATGGCGAGCGACAATGTCCGTCGAGTTGAACTTTGCAACACTGACTAAGCTTTCACTTAGCTCTTGGTGTGCGCAGGACATATTTTTAGATTATCTTACCTTAGCTTAGCTAAGCTGGCTTAGTTTAGGTTCGGAATTGCTTAGCTTTCTGCAACCCGTATTAATGTTTCAATAAAAAAAATTGAAAATAGTTTTTTCTCAGCCTACCATCACACACATATTTAAATTTCGTGGCACAAAAAAGACAAATATGCTGCAATCAAAGTTATCGATAAGATTGTTTGCAATTCAAAATAATATTTTAATTACTTAATCACTTTGGGACAATTTTCAATAACGATTACGGCCGAATTTCAACCAAAACGAATATAAATAATGTTTCATTCATTCGTAAAGCAATGTACAGCTGTCCGAATAACATGACCGTATAAATAACGCTTGAGTATAATAGCGCGAATATCTACTAGATAACGGTGAGTGGGCTATAAATATGGCGATTTGGCTGCGAGCCAACCCTGAGGTGAATATGTGCGATGATTCGGATGCGGTGCAGGCGATCTTTCATCAAGCAGGTCACCGGAATGTGATAAATGACTCAGTGATGTTGCTGTCACGAGTAACACAAACCATACGAATGATTTTACCTCAAGTTCGCTTAGGGATAGAAATAAGGTAAAAACCGAATGAAATCCGATATAAATCCTTTTTCTCAACGCTAATATGCCAAGTATCATTTATGTAATTAATCATATTGGTAATAGTAACCGTACCTTATAACTAGAAAGAAAATAAAGCAGCTGTTATTAAGGTCATTCTTACATCAGCCGCGGAAGTTGACGTGTAAACATTGCAACCACTATACTGGCCTTTGAAAATCCTCTATTAAAATCTATAAAACGTCATATAAGCCATTAGCATACACAAAAGTTTACTTTATGTAAGTTGTAATAAGATCGAAAATATTAAAAGTTTGATGGCAGTTAAAACAGTATAGTTTGCGCGTAGGTATCGCCACCTTTGTAGAGATAGCCCGAGGTGGTGCAAAGTTGGACTGACGTTATTCATTGTTATGAATAAGGACGGTGGCTGCAATGTTCCGGATAGTTCACGCTCTGTTACATTTGGAGTCGCGATGGAGTTATGCGACCATTACAATGTAGACATCTCAACGCGCTACACTTGAGAAAAATTGGTCTTAACCAAAGTGTATCATATACTTTCATTAAAATTAAATAGAATATATGTACGAGTATTTTACACAACATTTCAGAGAATGATTTCTTATTTTTATGTCAAATCGTAGATTTTTTTAATTTAAAGCGTCGGTTTTTTATTCTAAATAGAATAATTAATGTATATTAAAAAAATAAAGCAAATTTTAGTTATTTCAAATATACGTTACTATCACTAGGTTACCAATAATTTTATTTTTAAATTAAATTCCAAAATATATAATAAAACCTCTTAATATTTACTTTATTGTTAAATATTGTAGAAGATCTTAATAACCTCCGAAGATAAATTCGAAAAAAAAAAAACAAGATTTACTCTTATATCGATAGAAAATAAATTAGAAACAATATTTTTCTGCTTGTGACACATTGTAAAAAGTGAAGACAGACTGTTTTCGTGTTTATAAGACTTCACTCGATAAATCGTTTTGCGGAAATAATAACTGCGAACCCTGCTGGGGACGCAGGGCTGTCACTACCGGAAAATTTATATATCATTTAATATTTACGAGAACGTATTCATTTCACGTCTTTCCTTTTACCGTATCTAATTATTACACAAAGACGTCATATTCTTCTGTCGTTTCTTGCACCTCTAGTAATGTTCAATCGACTCAAAATTTTACCACCAATTATTAATTAATTATTGTTAACAAACTTGCTTTCTTCTCACATATTTTTTAAAAATAACATAATGAGCTTTTTTATATTATAGGGGGCAAACGAACAGGTGGGTCACCTGATGATAAGTGATCACCACCGTCCATAGACACTAGCAACACCAGGGGAGTCGCAAGTGCGTTGCCAGCCTTTTAATATATGTGGGCCTCCGGCGCTCTCACTGACCGAACGAAACGCAACAGTGCAACCACTGTTACTTCACGTCGGTTTTCTATGAGAGGGTGGTACTACCCCGGGCGAGTCGACCCATTCATTCCTAAACCAGTAATAGTTTCAGTGTAGCTCTACCACCTATGAAAGACCTTTGTACATTTAATGCTACAATTGATGACAACCCTGAGTTGACGTGCTCGGCCTTTTTGTCGGCTGCCAGTGACAGACCAATGGGTTTGAGGCCATTGTTGCTTATGAGCGATGCTCCCTATCTGCGAGGCACGTTTACACACTGCTTATTACTTCTTATTTATGTTGCAGTGAAAATTAAATCAACACCCAAGTATAATATAGTGTCATAAGATTAATAATATAAATAAACTGATAACATGGCTGATAAGTCAGGGACTTTTCAACATGAGAGATGATGAACTAAATTATAATGATTTATATAAATAACAAGAACGATTTAGATACAAGGCATCTTACTATAAATTTAGCAACTTCTCCCAGCTAATGAAGTCTTATAATTATAAAAGTATATAAGTAACAAAGAGAATGTAACTCTATTGAATTGGAATCAAATAACTAAGTATAAATGTGGCCGTAGCGATTTGATTGAAGTTAACAGTGACGCAGTATCAAACTCGATAAGTGCCTCCAGGACCTTTATTACAGATTTCTTTGAAGGCATTAAGGACATTATGAACTTGTAACGTTTTAGTTTCGTCTATTGTTTGTCTAAATAATTAATTAACATGGCAATTAACTGAAAATTATTTTTTCGAAATCACGAAGACTTCGAACTATAACATTTATTTATATCTGTCAGATGGGTAAGCCAGTTTGTAAATACATAAAATTTTTAGCAGAAATAACTGTTTCAAGAGAACATGTACATGAAATGAACTGTTATTAGATATATATAAATATACCCACTTAGAATAATATTTGTCAGATAATTTCGACAACGCGTTTTTTGTATTCATAAAAGATCCTGTAGACTTTTAAAGAAAATAATCACCAAGACCTATTGAGTATGTTATATCGTCTGCGTATTTTGCGTCATATACCTATAGCATTAGTACCAAACTTTGAATTATCCAGTTTAGGTATATGCCGGATATATATGTATTCACACTCATACATAGTTATGAGTAACTAATTGTTATTATATAAAACGTTGTTATTAAATAATATATATGTATATATATATCATATATCAGTACATATATTTAATATTTTAATGAAAAATTAAAAGAAACTATTTCATCTATCCACCATATCACAAATCATAGTGTTTTTGACATACAATTAAATTTTAAAGACAGATTGTTGTCCTGTTTACTGGAAACGACATGTCTTCGGCGTCCAATCTATTTTCAGATAACATATTTGCTGTCCGAGTCATATTATATCTTTTTGTTTTGTCATGTCGTTTGAGAGTTGAAGCAGTTCACTGTTATTAGTATGTAGAGAATATAGAAATCTTTACTAATCTTACTAATATTATATAATCCAAAAAAGTGTGTTTCAACGGACTAGTGTCTGGAACTAACAATCACATTAAAATAATATATTTTATGTCTATTTTATTAGGTAATGGTATATCTAACTTCACCTTAAGACTATTGAAGCAAAAAAATTAACATCCAAAATGTAGGTCAGAAAGCACGTTAAGCGAGACCAAAACAAGGCCCACTCGCCTTGTGGCGCAGCGCGGTATTTCGGGAGCCGGAGACGGAAAAATTAATCAAGAGTGAAGTCGCTGGGCACAACTACTGAAATACAAACAGATTGTACATTTTCATACGTATTTAAACATATATCGTAGAAAAGTTTTAAACAATAGTACATCATGTTACACATAAATCCCTCATAACCTCCAAAAATGATAACATAGATGGGGAAAAAAAATGAATAATAGCAATACGCTCTCGACCCAAAAAAATATCAATCAGGTATCAGAAATGTTTTCCATCATCAACATTATTTTCAATACCGACAATTCTAAATGAGTCTCTATCGTAAAAGGATAAGAATCATTTTCCCCGGTGCTAGGTGTAAGGGCTATGGATTTTCCGTTTCCACACGATTTTCGTCGATTGACGCGCGACAAATATACATTTGCCTTGACGTTTATTAGGAGACGTTGATTTATTGTGTTCAGATTTTTATTTCCGAAGAAAATCCGAGTGTCACTTGAGTCTATACATATTCTTGAAATTTATTTTATTAAATATTGGTACAGTATGGAACAACATTAAATTCAGCGGTGAATAATGGAAGTAATGATAAATTTATCTAAAACAACCAGAGAAGAATTGTACTGCAGTGAGCTTTATCTCAATACTAGTTAGCATCCCTTCCATTATTTATCAATTGCTTAATATTTTTTACTGTTTCTATTTTTTTATTACACGATGAAGTAAGTACACCATATCTAGTTGCTACCGTCATGCCGGCCTGCCAGTCTTTCAGAAGTTGTATAAACCCGGAACGTCTAAGCCTGTCACAATTGCATACATTGCACATATTATATAGTGACAACGATCTGGTCTCACAATGTCATGTCTGGTCATAAAGATTTTATTTAGGTCTATGATATTTAAGGACTTGTTCATATACCTTAAATTAATAAAAGTACTCCTGTTTGATGCTATGTTTTTGGATAAAAAATGCAAAATAGACAAAATATAATACACAAGCCTGTCATCCCTAAAAATAATACAGCCCGTTTGTCCGTGTATAACATATAATGCATTATATATAAGTAAAATGTCATGGTGGTCTAGTGGTTTGACAGGTGGGATATCAATCAGATGTTCGCAGATTCGATACCCCAGCATGTGGTAACAGCGAATTTTTCGAAATTCGCGTACATTTAGTAATTTAATTTGGTAACACTATGGAAAAGGAGGTGAAATGAAGGAAAAGATCGTGAGGTAATCTGAACCTGAGAAAAGTTTTTGTGGTACGTGGAAAAACATAGGAATGTGGATTTCTCAAAGTTTGAAATCGCGTGGTGATTGTGCACGTACCTTCCTTCGGGAAGAAGCCTACGGCCTTGTAGTGGATCTCTTAGAAGCTGATGATGAGTTTGTCCGCGTGTGACCGCCGCAGTTCCCGTGTCCCGTAACTTACGATTTACTTTTTTTTCATTTTTACTATATTTAGTAGCTCACAAATACCCTGGTATTGATTATTAAAGCATTATTTTTAAAATACATGACATAAAAAACAAAGGAACAGTAAATTCAAACGGAAATATCCATATCCATAGTAGTATTATAAATGTCAATGTGAGTTTGTGTGTTTTGCTATTTTACGCCGTAACTACTCAACGAATTATCATAAAACTTTAAATATATGTTTTCAGGGGTATAGAAAAGGACGTAGGGTATCTTTTATCCCGGAAAAGACATTGTTATCGAGGGATAAGTCAAATCTAAAATAACAGGAACAGAGCAGCAAGCAAAGTCTAATTATTCTATATATATAAAATAGATGTTGGTATATTGTCAGATAAAGAGAAAGGCACTAGACTACGTCGGAAATTTGGCATAGTCGAAGATCCAGATGCAAGCCCAAAACAAATTGGAAGGGGGTAGTGCTAAAAGATATGGGATGTGTAAAGTTTCCGAATGTGACGTCCAGGACGGAGCAAAGTGGAGAAGAAAGGTATAGTAAGTAAATATGTTAAACTATGTGGAATAAATAGTCAGGATAAGAGTGAGAGAGTGTATATCTAAAAACGATAAACAGCAATACCATTTGACTAATTAACATAAATATTGGAACACACAAGCGTGGAAGACTTTTTTAATATTAACTTTACCCACTAGCTGGCGCTAATTATGTTTTATAATTTATGGAATAACTAGCGGCCCGCTCCGGCTTCGCACGGGTATAAAATATATAACCTATGTCATTCACTGAAAAAATTATTAAAACCGATCCAGTAGTTTTGATTTATTCATTACTGGCCGTGGCCCGCACTTCTCCACTATTTAATGGATGTTATTATACATATAAACCTTCCTCTTTAATCACTCTATCTATTAAAAAAAACCGCATCAAAATCCGTTGCGTAGTTTTAAAGATTTAAGCATACATATGGATATAGGGACAGAGAAAGCAACTTTGTTTTATACTATGTAGTGATATTATAAGTAAACACCTTTTTTCATCGGTTTTATATTGTTATTTATCGCAGTTACTTGTCATTAATAATTAAACTTTTGACGCCAATGTAATGGTTCAACCTAAAAAGATCACAAAATAACTTATTAAAATAATATATCTCTAATATTACAAACACAATTCTTATGATTTTTAATTCGAACATTATTTAAATTAAGATGCGGCGCATTGAGAATAGGAAACATTATAACAAAATACACAACTCTTTGGAATAGTACTAGCTACCAGTTCGATCGCTAGTTTTGGCTAGTTCTTCTAGATATAAATACTACGGCTCGCTGAACACCATACAAACTTGAAGTTTTGCCTATTACGCGTGGTACTTTACCTATAGAGAATCAGTAAAGAAAAACAATTTTATAAAAGTTATAAAAAATTATTTGTATTAAAAAATATATACCTTGTCTATTTTTAATTCTCGTGACTTTTTTTTAAATACTTTACAGGTCTAGCGTTTGACCGCAATGTCATCTAATGTTAAATGATGATGGGGTCTAAAATGGTAGCCACAATAAACCTGGAGACAGACTGACTCGCAAGTGCAGCTGCCGGAAAAACACCAACAGGTGCTTGGCGACAGATTTTCAACTTGAGGGCGGTACCTAGCCAGGCGGACTTAGAAAAAGCCCTATTACCATGCTATGGTTTCATCACGATGTTATCCTTCACCGAAAGCTCCGACTCAGTTACTAGGATTCGAACCTACGTCTTTCGACGCTGTCACCGAACACACTACCAACTGAGCCTTCATCGCTTACTTCCTTTCCTTCTTCTTATACTTTTATTGTTAAAGAATTATAGATAACTTCAAACAAAATAATATTTTTAAGAAGATTAGACTTAAGAACTAAATTTAATGAAAATCTTTTGATAAACACATACAAATATATCTTTTTAATTATTACTTCAAATTTATAACCCACTGAGCTCTTTTATTTTTGCCTAAAAACCACTAAGTAAAAAGTTTTCGAGGTTCTCATACAAAAGGGTAATATTTTAGTAATTTTAGTGATTACAGTAAAGACTCGGATCCCAACGCTTTTATATTAGCAAGCGTTCCTCCGGAAAGTTGTAGAATTACTCCGCAATAACTCACCTCAAGGAAGCTCTGTTTGGCGCATTACCCGCAGAGTAACAACGTAAACTTGCTACGGTTCCGTTCCCCTTGAAGCCATCCGCAAAAACACTGCCCGTTGTTTCCTTTGTTCACTGGAAGTTTAAGTGATTACCACCAGCTTCTGTACACAATATGTTTTGGCTCGATTTTAGCAGGAGTGAAAAGTTTAAAAGGGAAATAACGGAAAAAAAAAAACGACTACAACAGCAGAAAAACCTGTAGTTGTGACTCAGGTTACGCAATTTGTGTTCAATATTAATCACAAAACATAAATATTCAACGTGAAAGCAATGCTCATCGTAAGACAAAAAGTATACAAGACTTCAGTAGTACTAGTAATACAAATTACCAGTGAAAGTAAATCGGTATCGATGTAATATAAGAGAGCAAAAGTATCACTACATAGTATAAAACAAAGTTTCTTTCTCTGTCCCTATATCTCTATGTATGCTTAAATCTTTAAAACTACGCAACGGATTTTGATGCGGCTTTATTTAATAGATAGAGTGATTGAAGAGGAAGGTTTATATGTATAATAACATACATTAAATAGTGGAGAAATACTGTTATTTTTGAGGTTACTCCAAATTTAACGCGTGCGGGCCACGGACAGTAATGAATAAATCAAAACTACTGGATCGATTTTAATCATTTTTTCAGTGTATGACATAGGCTATATATTTTATACCCGTGCGAAGCGGGAGCGGGCCACTAGTAGTTTATAAATATCAATATTGTAATCAAAATACCTTCTAGAAAATGTTAACAATCGTATAATTCATCAAGAAAATGTTCTGTATAAAATTTTGAAACTTTCCTACGAGTACAACATTACAAGAAGATATTATCCAAACTTAACTTCAAATGTAGCAAGAGAGCACTTACTTTTTACCTTTGTGGATCTTTATCGGTAATTCTTATTCCCTTTTTGGATCATTACATCAAGATATAACTATTATAACGTATCGCGCTGTTGAACTACATGCCTATCCTCTAGCCCCGGGGAAAGAAAAACAAGGAAATATTGTTGAGAAGGTATTCTGTTATCGACCTATATGAAACGGCAGCTTGACAGATTGTAATAATTAATATCAAGTTGAACACGGCACTACACTGAACATCGTATAAATTAAAATCTCAAAGTCCACACTCACAAACAGCATTAAACCATTAAGTCTAAGGAAAACCGTCGCCTCTTTATGTGTGTTCCATAGAACTGTTTAAAATTATACCTATGGCTAATTTCCACCAACGTATCGTTCGTCATCAGCAAGGAATTCTCCATCACACATTGGAACTGAAATGGTCATGAGCGGGTCAGTTTCAAGAGAGGTTTCTCTCACGATTGCTTCGGTTGTGGAATGAGCTGCCTGGGAAACCAGGGGACTACAGTATGGGTTACTTCAAGAGGAAAATAAACAGGTTTTTAAGTGGTTGGCAACGCGCATGTCATATCACCAGTGTTTCAAGTGTCCTTAGCCTGGTAGTGCCCACCCAAAGACCACTTACCATCACGCGGCCTCCATACTTGTTTGTCACCATTGTGGTATAAAAAAATATTAGTGCTAATACAATAGCTATATATACCGACGCAAAGATATCAATCACTTTAACAAGTTTTAACTATAAATGGTGCTCATGATTTACTTAGATACGAAACAGTTCTACAACCTTATCATCTTTATATCCTCGATGGATATAAAAGACGTTTATACGTTCAGACGAAGTTGGCTGTAGTCTTTGAAGATTTTGAGTTGTACTCAATAACAATTCGCATCCCTGTATCCGTTTTCATTATTTGTTTATTTATCTCGAAAAATACAATAAAATCACTCCCTGATTTTTTTTAAAATATAAATATAATTTCGTCTTTAATGTAATCGAAATAAAAAAAAACCGTTTTACCGTTATCACAATTTGAAATTGCTGTGGAATAAAAGAAAATAAAATAAAAACTATGGTAACGTTTTCAAAGGAATTTTCCTCACATAATATAGTCCATTGATCGTGTGCGGAACGTCGTAACGGACACGAAGCGCTGGAGCCACAAAAAGCCGTAGATGACTGCCCTGGAGAGGACACGAGGTAACATCGGACCAGCTTTTGATATAGATTTCATATACAAGTTACAAGCGATAGCGAAATCGTATCACTAACAGAACATGATTTGATAATATAATACACCATGACCAAGAGAACATCGTAGCGTGAAATTATCATTACAAAAAGTAAAAAGTAGTTTTATACTATTTTTATTTATTGTATATTTCTTTTTTTTTTATTTATTTATTTATACTTATTTTAGCACGCCGTTGGCGTCACATATTCTAAACACTTATATAACTAAACATAAACATTGCCACAAATTGATAGTGCTTTGGTGCTTGTTGTGAAAGGTGAAGAATGAACAGCGGCCGTCGTAGTTTGGAGCTTTAATGGCCTTTCTCGTACTAAAAAGTTATATTCAACACGTTTATCTACGTTAATATTATAATTAATAACAAGTAACTATGTATATATTTGCCACTTTTTCAGAACCAAGTCTTTGAATCAATTTTAATTAAGGTAGCATGGATTTCAAAGACTTTTCCTTTTTTGTAGATTTTGGACAAAGTCAATAGCATTATCAGAGCAAGGTTCTATGGAATATGCTGTACCTTTATATGTTGACATTCTTTTAGATATCGCTGCAGCTCATATATTGTGAGGTAAGAGGGCCGTAACTGCGCGCCGCCGCCGTCGGCGAAACTGTCCATACAAATATTTGCCGAGCTGAGCTCTTTGGATCTTTGCAGCTCGCTTACCGCGCAATATGGCTGCCACAGTACTCTCTCACCGGCCCTTATACACATCCCCGCATTACATTCTTTGCGAGGGACCTTTCGTTACGTCAATCTGATTATTCTCGGGTATTTCTTTATTATTAAGGGCTTGTGTGGAACAATCCGACAGCAGCTTAGGGTTATCGACCAGAAACTATACCATTTCTCTTTGCGTTTCCCGTTTCATAATGACACTAAATTTAGCACTCCAGTGTAAAAATACAATGGATTCAGGATAAGCAAGACATTGTTTTTTCATATCTCACGACTGGGTACACTACTGTAATACCAAAAAATATTAAGAAAAATGTTGGCAAGAATATCCATTTCTTTATAATATATATGGTTTACTTCCTTGCGCAACTGTTCAAGTAGTATAAGAGTATATTTCGAACTTGTACTTAACTTTATCAGTAATTCTTGCTTAATATTTCACTTAAATTATTGTAGTAACGTAACCATCGTAGAGTAGTCATATAAGTGCCTAAGATTTTTAGAAACATTTTGCAGTATTTTGTTCTATATTTCGTACTATTATCTCTAATTTTTTTTTTTAATGTGATTGGGCTACCTGATGGTAAGTAATCACCGCCGCCCATGGACACTTGCGATACCAGAGGTATAACAGATGCGTTGCCGACCTTTGAGGAAGGTATTAGATAATAGTTGAACAACATCATATCATGTGAAATCCCATTCAAACTTTCCAAGAAATTATTCAAATAAGTAATGTTTTTTTTTTAATAATAACGAAAGTAAGTACTTAAATAACTTTCGGCCATTATTTCGGGTACTTTTAATGTTTATTCGTAACTCTTAATAATGAGTATAATCATATATGTATAACACCAAGTGGTTATACAAAGCGTGTACAGTAGACACGAACAGCTAGCCGTCCTGAACTGAAGTCTTTTAGTATACATTTTGAGTAAAGATCGCGTCCAGCACCGCCGCCCGCGGCTGATACCGCGCCGTGATGAATGGCTGGTCGACGTTTATTGCGCCCACAGATTATATTTCAAGATTGCCGCAGTATTTCACGCCGACGGCGACCTTTTTTCTGGTCACCAATCATGGGATAACTTTATTAATGGGAGTTAATCATTCTTTTATACAAAATCAATAATTGAAATAATGCAATAAGTGGGAAACACTTCACTTAAGTTTCAGTATTGAAATACAGGGAATAAATGATATCTAAGGTGTACATGTGAGGTGAGTATTCGAGGAACAGTACTGACCGACGAGATATAACAATAGTAAACGTCTCTGACATGATTACCTGGATAACTTAACCTGAAACCAAAGGCCGCTCGCTCGAGCAAGTACACATCATTACCTGGGTTTAATCTTTGATAAACACAATTCACCACGGATTACTAACTGTTTGACACGTTAACTATTTTAATCCTTAAGTTTTAATGTTCATTTAGTAGATAGGAAGTTTTTAATTAAAAGAATAAATTAAATAAAAAGATCTGTGAAAGATTGCACGAGATTTACGGAGAAACAAAAAGGACACGAAGGATACTTAATCTATACACAGAATTTAATTATTCTAAATAGATAAGAATTTAATAATGTCGACAAAACATTTGACAATTTATTTTGATATATATTATACGACATAATAAATAACAAGTATTAGTGAGGCGGATGCCCCGCCATGTAGTTAGTATATCAAAATTCATCTGTCGCTACGGAGGTGACATTTGTCACTTTTGACTGTTGTGTACTTTTTTTCGCGATACTACATCTCCACTATGAGAATCCCTCGCTTTGGTTTCATTGAGAAATCATCACCGCGTCTCTCGCCGCAAAACAAACCTTGTGAGTGAATGATTCAATGGCCACCAAAATCGAGATACCAGGGGCGATTCGATAAACGAATAAGTGCTTCTTATACTTATATTATATGCTTCCCCTATCGTTCGTATATTTTCATATTTCACAAAATATAGACACAGTTGGGCTGACACGCATCCCCGTGTTCAGTCACAATAAGTTCTCAAGCCGCTGAGTGAACACGGCTATTTATACGCCTGCCTCACCAAGTATAATGCATTTATGAATACATACATGTTGGTATTTACCCACACTTAAAACAGAATTCAAAACTGAAAACGAGACAATGTAATTATACGGATTACCTCATTTCACTACAAAACAAATTATATGTGACATCTTAACGACCTCAAGCGATTTCTTCAACTACTCTTCCTTATTTCTTACTAGTTACTTCAAATACAACATTAAAGACGTGGCTGTTATTACATAATTGTTATATAATTAAAATATACATATATATTTGAAGCCAATTGCTAATTATACACTTGTGTCTTATATGATATCATTACTCCTTAATATGATTCCAAATCCACAGCAAATTACCAGATTTGTTAACATTACCCCACGGTCTAACCACAAAGGCTATAACGAAAGTGCAAATACTAAAAAGAATTTAATTCTTTCATTTTAAATATGTCCTTACATTGCCTGTCGATTGATTGACGTAAGGGGTATATCAAATAGTAAATACTCAATTCTTCTATCTGGTTACTAAACGTAAGTAATCTGATGGAACGGACTGATAGAGATCGAGACAAAGTGCAAATTAATCAGGAAGCGAGATCAAACACGAAACAATGTTTGCGTTCGGCCCGTATTTGACCAATGTCTGTATAGCTTGATAATAACACAGCCGCCGAGTGCTGATTCTGGTCACTACGTATTTGTTCTACATTCGAGATAATTGTGTTTGCATTCAGAATATTAAAAGGACACTCGTTTGCTTCCGACTGTATTTAAATATTACTAATTTTATCCTTTATGTCTCATAAATAAAATCATAAATGTCACAACGTTTATTTCCTGCTCAATTGGACTAGTGTTTTTCAATTACTTTAAATATGCAGGACTCATTATGTATACTAGTGTTATGAAGCTCAAGAGATTATCTTATTTCCGTGTGTTTGAACACGCTAATCTTTGAAACTACACGTGTATGAAAATACGCTTACTTAATGAGAAACAGCAATAAACATTTATTGGGAAAGGTCATATCATCAGCTATCTAAAACCACGTTAAGCATGGCAATTACCATACAAAATGTTTATTAACAAAGACTATGCGCTAAGGTTACTTGGCGAGTACCAAATATTACTGAGACGGGCCAAACTGTGAATGTCTATGTTACCTAATGATTGTGATATAAATAAGCCTTTATTGGTGTATTGCTTACAAACGAAATCAGAATAGGTTTGTGTCTTTATATCATTGGCATTAGGTTTTTTTGGTTACAGATTGCCCTGCAATAAAGGCTTTCTCTAAAGATTTCCATACTTCCGTATTTCTTGCTATTTGGATCGATGTTGGTCCATGTACTTTTTTTATATAGTCCTTTCTTATTCATTCATTAGGTTTTTTGTAGATATTAGTTGTACTAAATGAATATATTCGTTTACAAATTCTATTTGTTCGCTATTAGTTTTAATACTTTTTGGTTGTCAGATGTTAGTCATTACTTTTGTTTTTGCTGTATCCATTGATAGAGAAGATTTTGCACTTTCAATTGTAGTAACATACTTTGTAATAGGTTTGGTCATTCCAAAATAAGGATTAGATCATCCGCGAAACGCAAGTAGTTTAGTTTTTTAACATTTATATTAGGTCTATATTGAGTCCAGTTTAAGTTCCTAAATATCATCTCCAGAACAGCTGAGAATAATTTTCAAATTATAAACAATTTGAAAATACAATAAAGGTTACTTCTTGGGCTTTTGCTTTGCTTTGCTTCATTGGAACACCAATACATATGGCAAGCATTAGAAAGACAAGGAATTGAAGCAAAATACATAAACTGAACAAAAAGTATATATTCAAAAAGCACAGCTCAAATAAAACTTGAAACGTTATGAGAAGAATTCCCTATTGAAAGAGGTGTACCAGGGAGATCAAATATCATCTAAATTATGATTGTGACGACAAGAATTATATAAAGCATCCCATTGTCTTTTCTTCTGTACAGGCTAACGAGTGACTACAATCGCATGCAATAACAAGTAATGTTAAGGATAAATATTACATACTAAGCTTAGTGAGGAAATGGCTCTCGAATGAGATTCAGGTAACACAGTACTAACTGCTGAACGATAACTTCTCAACTTGAAGTTACTGAATAGTTGGTAATAGTCTAAAATGTTCATTACGACATTACAAATCAATTTAGAGATTCAGTACCGCGAGCCGGAATAATCATTGTTTACGTCAAGTATTCCTACCGAGACAACTATACTCGATACTATCACCGTAGATGTCGGCAGCACGAACCTTATAAACTTACTCACGTAAACTCGATACAATGACTGACTATAGTTAAACAAAATATAGGTTCATTGACCGAATGTACCGAAGGATTTGTTTAGAAATAGCTATTATGGTATAATTTACGGTACTTAAATATCAGAGTTTGAGAATGTGACACCATATGTTTATATTATAAATGTTTTAATTGTTTCAATTTGTTTGATATTCCGCGTCGCGTCCTTTGATACATTGTTTAGTTGAATTAAGTTTAAAATGACAACAAGAACAAGTTATGTTCCGTATTTTGTGCTAGTGGAGTTTACGGAAAAATAAGTATTTTGCATCATTTTAGTTTTAAACTTATAAGTTTATATTTTTCTAATGATAGGTGGATTTGTCAAAACCATAAGTTTGCCACAAAGCCGCCAGTGGTGTCATTGAAAATGGAAGGAGTTGACAGAACTACTTAACAGTCAGGGTACCTCCCGTATGGATTCTGTATTTACTAAAAATCAGAAAAATAAAAGAAATCAGTGTCGAAAAAATAACAAAGTAATCTAAATAAGTATAATTTGTATGCACTTTTGTTTTATGATATTTATTTCATTTTATGAAGTGGAAAACTTTATAAATCTTCTTACTATATCGTTACATCTCTCAGTAACTTCCGTCACAATTTATGTTTTCCAAAATTAGTGAAATATGAGGAATACATAAATAAAAAATATTTGCAAATTTTTTCCTGATAACACTAAAGCTCGTCAATATGTACTAAACAAAAAAATAATATAGAAAATTGGTTATGTAACAGAAGAGTGTTTTTTCTGCCTATTTATATATTATAAGATAATAATACAAGATTCATACAGCAATTTAAAAAATGTAGATATATTTTTCAAACCTAATCAAGGTCGTCTTCTTTTCCTGTTCTCTTCTGCCAAACACAACACAAATATAATTAAAATCCACACAACGTGCTCTATATGTCCTTAACAAAAATATTTTATACTTAATTTAATAACAAAATTCATAAAACTGCTTGTCGATAGTATTCTCACTGACAAAATGTCCGTGACAACGTTTACGTGTTTCTCGGAGGCTAGCTATCGTAACGTGACGTCAAAAAAATGTTCGGGCTGCCGACTTCCATACATTTGTGCCGCTTACTACATGTAAACTACTCGGAACTCAAACTGTAGTTATGTCAAAGACGTTTAGGCTGCCAAACGTTAGTTCTAAATACGCTCACGTGGCGCTCTTTAAGTTTTCATACAAAATTTAACAGTCACGTTAACTATACGAATGTGCAAAAATGTTCCGGCTAGGGGTACAGAACCATTTCGCATTCGACAGTGTGTTTAATAATACTACAACTCATTTCGAGACCTTCAACGGCCACTTGAATAACAAACTAATAGAGTAAACATAATCTTACAGATTTTAGCATACACAAGCTTCTTTATGTCCCATTATATTAATATTCAATTGTATGGATTTGGGTCACGACGTTGGTAAAATAGCAATCAGCACTCAAGGTCTCCGGGCTGGCACTGTGTACCTTTATACGTGTTTCCTCATTTATTGGATGAGATATTTAATTTACTTGTAAATGAAGATCGATAATAAATCTGATAATATTACTTTTGTTACGGATATATTTTTGTATCATTAATTATGTATATTGTTCTTATTAGTCTGCAATATGTTATTCGGAGGAAGCGAAAAGGTGAACGCTGAAAGACTGGGACAGGAAAACCTCCTTAAAATTTGGACCTAATTCTAACATTGATGTACTCTAATATGTAATTGAATATATTTTTTCCGGTAACCGCATTAATAGTCAGTTTTATGGAAGCATTTACGTCTTTCCGTTATTAAATAATAATCTAATAACCAATCTTACAAAAAAAGATTTTTTCCAAGAAACTACGGAGTCCTTCAAAAACTTAGACCCAGGTAAAAGTTAGTCCCTGAGGTTAATATTTCCCCGGGGAGTTGATTAATGTCCTTATAAAACTCATTAGCTGACGTCGACAGACAGCTTTAAAAATTCCGACATTTGGGACTCCGTGTGACGAGGGTCCCCGCGGTGTCGTGTGACGGCGCACGCAACCTCTACGAACCTGATCGCGAAGTTTGCATTACGTCTGTCCTAACTCATTGCAAAGCCTATAAATGACTTTTCTACCGTTTTTCGCGGTTTTTACACTTTATTATGTAAAAAAGTAAAATTCACAATTTAAAAGATTATAATGTTTAATATTTCATGGAAAATTTATTCTCATTTGAATTTCGTGCTGGTTCTAACTAAATACAGTACTCTGAATGTAATGAAAGACTAGATTTTTCATCGAGATAAAATGAATGTGTCTAACTTGCTGCTCCTAAATTATTTTTGTATTAGATTTCAACAAAGTCTAGTTTTTAACTAGTCCAAAGAACATATTTTTATCTATACATTGGTTAAAATACGTAGGCCCAGAACATTATCAACAAAATGCTTACCTTGAAAGGGATCCTAGTAGTTTAGTTTGCATAGTGCTGGACATTTTTTTTTTATTAAAATATTAGTCTTTGTGTTCAGAATATTTTCTTAGACACACTCACTTCTTTGACAAGTTTTCATACATTTTACGTAGATGATATATAAAAGAAAAAACATATTTTTTTAATATTTCGTCCTTTCAACGAAAGATCCATCTTGTAGAACTACTTAACTGACAGAGATAGAATGACAAATTGAAATTGAAGACGATACGGTGAGTCCTTTAATAAATAATTTGATAATGTCTGTAGAATATAGGCTTCGTTTAACTCAATACTAATGGAAATAATTTCAAGATGACGGAAAAAAAAGAAATACATTTTATTGAGAATTCGAAATATTGTTTTTCTTTTATGTTAAATTTATAGGGAACATTTATAACAATTTCAGTCTTTTAACGTGTATATATTTATCTTACCATGGATAAGGTTTGAAAGATCTGGAGGAGTTACTTAAAATGCTAGGTGGGTGTGAGCTACGTCTAGAAGTGTCGCAACCCGGGATCAACCGGTGTGTGTCTATTAACAATACGGGCTGGTGGGGATCTATACACATCTGTGTCGCGACCATCATGTATGTGGTGATAAACTTAGCGAAGTGACTCTTATTAGTCGCCGTTCTGTTTGGTTTTTACTGTGTTTAGAGTCAGACACAGAAAATGAAAGGGTTTTTTTTATAAAGTCAAAATAACACATTGCGTGATCATGAAAGTATATAGATACCTATGTCAAATAGTACATTTTTGAAATGCTTGTCTGTATGTCTGTCTGTTTGTTCCGACTCATTTTCGAAACGGTTGAACCGATTTTGATATTACTGGCAGATAGCTGATGTAATAAAGAATTATTTAGACTACTTTTATTTTAGAAAAAAAATAGGGTTTTGCGCAAACATAATATACCTACCATATACCACACGCACCTTTACACTAAACCAAACATCATAAATTTCACGCGGTCAAAGTCATGGGTAACAGCTAGTAGATAATATTATAATGGGTATGACAGCTATAAGCTAATAAGACCTAATTACAAGTATATAAGAACAGTTTTTATTAAAGTTGCATGAAAAACATGAATATCTTACCAAATAGTGCCTAACATTGCATTCTGCTAGGTAATTTCTCCTTAGGATATTATTACAATGTTTATAAGATAAGAAAGTAATCAAAAGCTAAATAAAATATCAGACTATCGACTCACTTTATCAACAAAACATATTGTGGTTATGACGTAATTCCTAACTGTTTACCTATATATAAAAAAGTCTTCGTACTGCTCTATCAATTCTGAATTCGTACGGTTGACGTCAAAGTTAAAAGTAGACCCGTTTCAGACGCCACTACAACCTTTAAGAATAGTCTAAAAACCCGCCAGGAAAGCGTTCGACTTGACGAAGGTGAGCACAGGCGTAGGTGTATAATATGAAAGCGCTTCAAAACACACCTGAATTTCTAACGAGCTCATTGCCTCTCAGAGAGGTGAAAAATCGAGTGATTTCTTTTTTATGTAGTTATATTTTCTCTTTTATTATTATTATTAAAAAATATTTCTATTTGAGCAGTCTTTTCTATAATTATACGTTGTGAAATTAGGACTTTATTTTTTATATAGGATATACATGTTTGACAAAACAGTTAACTATTTATATTGAAGAATGAATTAAAGTTGTAACTTATTTTGACAACTTTGAGTAATAAGATTGTTTCTATTATGTTATAATTAATTACTTCAATGGCGTGAATATTAAAAATATTTTTTTACACATTTCTACCGTTTAATCGAATCAATTCTTCGAACGTAGAAATTAAATACTATAAATGAAAGTCGAAATAAATTAGGTACGCACATATGAAGGTACACATATAGTAGAGTATAGTATAATAGTTTAGATTGATACGCGATAGTTCACGCAAGGCAACAGATCAAGCCGAGATATGACCGTGCACACTTGAGCTCGTTGCCATACGACTGAGTGCCCGATGCACTCGCCCCAAACTCTCGGTGAAGCTGTAAAAGTCCGTCAAGCCAACAGCGAATAGTTAGGTCATAAAAGAGATACGTGAATTATATGAAATATTATTTATAAGTATTATTTACATGTTACTTACGAAGGTCAGAGCCGGAAAACCCAAAAAAATCCAAATTACTTTAAATTTTATATATTTTAAGTTACACTGAGTCTAAAACTAATAATATGTGAATGTTGCCGATGCTAGGCTAACACTCGATTGCCAATCTGATTCAGTAGTTTGTACAAAAATAAAATGTGGCAACGGAGGAATCGCATTGCCGTACGTTTCCACTGAAATTGCTGATTCGATGCCCTGTGCGCCTGCCGTACCGTAGGACTGAGAACTCGGGCTCCCTATCCACTCTTGTTCAGCAATCAAGATGCGTTGCGATGAGGTAACATTATTTTAAAAGATACTGTTGACCAACTAACTTCATGATGTTATAACAAAGGCGCGCACAACATCCATTTAAAGTTAAAATTTCACTCCCAACGATATTTCATAAAAGACCAAAAGAAATTATTGTTAATGTTCAATACAACCGATTATAATGAAATATTATAATAGGAAAGTACTTATTTCATTCCACTATCCATAGGGTATAACGGTATATGAATTGTCAAATTTAAAATTTTACTTAAAATCAACCCATTTCAATGAAAATTTGAAAATAAGAAATGTCTGTCAAAATAATATGCAAAAGTGCACACACTTTTATAAATCATTTTTTTAGTAAATATAAAATAACGAGTCAAAAATAGTTACTTCGTAAAAATATACATGGATCCAAGGGCACAGGCAGCTATTGTACTCGTATTTCGACTATTGTCCCATTTTGATGCATTAAATGCATTATAAATCTTTTCAACAAATTCCACAGAGGCGTAAAATTAAAGAATGCAATAATTATGAAAAGCCAACACTGCTGAAAAAATTTGTTTACATAGAGATGAACGCAAAAAATAACACAACACAAAGCTCCTGCGGTATTGTTATCGGCTCCTCGCAGAAAAACAAAATGAGTCCTCGACGCGGAGACGAACACTTCATCGATTGCATTATGTACATTACTAGCAGGCCCGGTGGACGTTGTCCTGCCCTGGTAATAAAAAAATATATACTTATGTGCATGAAACGCTGAAGGCGGCTTGACTTTATCCGATCCTTTCAACAGTTATCATTATATTTCAACTAATTTACACGAAACCTTAACAAATTATATACTTAAATCTTCCTCATGAATTACTCTATCTATTGGAAAAGACCGCATTACAATCCGTTCAGTAATTTTTTTGTTTAACGCTAACATACAGACACATAGACAAACGCGCGGACGACTTTGTTTTATAATATGTAATGATGTTATAGCCTATGGCGGATTTACATTTCTTTTAGAATCAAAATTTCATAATTGATCAATTTAAAAAAAAAACTTAGTCTGAGGACACGATCGGCAAATTACAATGGAAACATTAAGTACATTATGTCGAAACAAGAGTAGTGACAAGGACTATATGAGTATAGTTACTAGAAATTACCCTTATGAACGAAAATATTGCAGTACATTATTTAACCCGTGCCCACGGTTTTTGTGGGTTTAGCAATAAAGGTAAAAAAGTAAGTGAGATGCGTTCTAAACCACATTTATATACATATAATATTTAACAAAATATAATATAACCTTTTATTTTATTCAATTTAGGCCTTAACAAGTGGCGCATGAACGTCAAAACTATCACCGATTATGTAAACAATCCAATAATGGAGAAGAACCGGTAACAATTATTTATAGAGTCACACAGCCACTAATTAAAAAAATAAAATACCTTTAAATTGCGCTACAGAATCTTTACGTGTGCAGCAAAATACGAGGAGTATTTTTTATACGTTTTTACGTTTTTTATACAAAAATTATACGAAATTTAGAATAAATGGTGATTTATGATATGGAATGTAGCATATATGGTGATTTATGATTTATACTTCTTTTATTGTATTTGATATACGGCACGAGCATTAAAAAGCTAATTCGTACAAAATAAGCTACTTATACCTTTGGCATCATTTGTAGGTTTTGCATATATTAAAATATACGTGATAAGTAATGGAATAGATAATGCAATATACATCTTTCACAGCTCTTAAACGAGCAAAACAACGCCGACTCCGGCCAGGCTTTGTAGAGGCTTTACAATTACAGGTTTCGCGAATGCTGCCGCGCTGCCCGAATACGAGGGAACATTGCGAATGATGATGGAAAGAGGAAACGTGTGTTTATTTTATGTTACCTTTGTGTCATTCTCGCGGGTGAACGAGCTCGGATTTCACTAAGTCACGCGTCGTCGGTTATGAAACGAGATTTCACATTAAACATGCCTGTTTTTATTTATGTATGATCTTTCAAACTCTACCATATGTCTCGCTCAATTTGTAACAGCTAGTAGCGCAAGCAATGCTGCTTTGCAATGGATTTAGGTGTGGTGATGGTGCTCCCGCAGTACAATACCGCAAAGTTCTACCTCTCTTAGATTTTTAATATTGTATTATTATCTCAAAATATTATAATGTTTCTTTTAAAATTCTGTTACTCCATATTAATGAATATTTATGCAAATAAATTAGTGATTTACGTTTATTCATAGAACTGTTTGTATTCATAAATACTCAATTAAATTTATCGTGTCGTAAATAAATGTATGTTGATTTAACGAAAAGAAAATATTTTTTCCAATTAATGTTCATTCCCTTTTAACTTTCAAAACAGAATAAAAATGAAAAAATATCATTAGACGTAATAAAAATGTTAATTTCACTAAACATATTCATATTTGGTTGAATGACCCAAGCTTTTTTTTTTATTTACAAGTAACTATTTACTTAGTACAATTATTTATTTAGTACAATATTTAAAAATAATATTATTCGTTATTTGACAGTTCTCAAATGTCTGGTGCCTTTTGTTATAAACAAATATTTGATTTCTCTTTATATAACTGTCATTCGTGATCTAACCTAACCAGTTACGACATTTACAAAGGCTTTGAATTATGTATAGAAAAATCAACAAACTTATAAATATAAATGATTACAAATTTACAAATGAATTTAACTGCAAGTTTAATAAAACTTATAGTGCTTGGATTCGCAAAATTTTCAAGAGCCAAACTAAGTCGAAGCCCTTAAACGAAAAGGAAATGAATATAAAATTTGCATATCAATGCTTCCCGGACACAAGCCTGTATTACATTTATACATTCGCTTCGCGTAATGTGTATTCGAACAGACTCTCAGCCTCTTACAAAATTACTGCAGACAAACATTAACAACGTTCTAATATTATAAATATATTCTTAGTTTTGCTTAGTGTTCACAGAAAATTTCTCTTTCCAGTATGAGGCTGAATTTTTTCAGAAGAAATTAAAGAAAATAGATTTGTGAAACACCTTAATTATTAGAGATGAGAAGTGTTCATACTATTTGCCAAAACTTTACAGTTCTGAAGTTTTGTTGCTATGCCATTAGAATGCTAGTTATTTTAAAGTAAAATCTGTAGATCTTCATTTTTGCTTGTACCTCAAATTCATCTCTGTATCGAGGACTGGTGTTCTACCATGTCACCTACTCTCTTCGATGTAGGGTAAGAATTATAACTTTCAGATTGAGAGAAAAACAATGCAAAATTTTTATTTATCACGATTGTCTTCGCCTCTCTGTAGGAAGAACTTCTTTCTATCAAACCTTCATAAAATCATAATTTTTAGCCCTTATTGTACCAAACCTATTATTAACTGAAACGTAGAACTTTCTTTAATTGTTTCGTTGCCGTGTATTTGCCAAGCATTCTAGCAATAAAATTTGGTAACAGTACTGCACTCTTATTCAACTTTATTGTTAAGAGTAAGAGAGCCAATAATGTGCTGATATTCCCATTACTGTGTTCGTAATAAATACTGATACACGAGCCATTCCAATTCGTCTCCCAAAAATTGTAACCAATTATGACCAGCCTCAAGATTGCGGTTCTATTGGGTTTTGCTACTCGTAGGCTACAGATTTTAATGACCACATGAAATCTAATAAACTCTTGCTCATTCATAACCTAAAAAATACCTGATATTATACAACTTCTCAGAGACTAGCAGGGACGTAATAGTCACACTCTATTCTGTTCTATACAAAGTAAATGCACTGTATTTAATGGTAAGCATTATTCAATACAAGAACTACAGCGACCTTGGAGAGATCTACAGTCTGTCGACATTCGTAGGTATCGTAGCGTCCTGCTAGCTACTCAGCAGCAGCATATACAAAGATTAAACCCAGAACATGACAAATTAAAATAAAGTCACCGTCGCAAGTGTATCAGCATCTGCATAGTGGTGATCCTATTCGCTTATCCTGGAACGCGATACGCCTAAGCATACCATCAGTAAAATGTGATTATTTCAAGACAGTCCAAAAACGTAATTCAGTATTAATAAGAAGAAGGAGCTCCTTATAGCGTTTCCAATATGAGACTCATCCGTTGGCTGACAGCCAGCAGCAATAACACAAAGTTACACAGCTGTACCTCGGAGCTTTATGGAGCTCACGTGACCGATAGCCGGCAATCAACTATACATTAATATTGTAGTACGGACATTAAATTTGTTGGAATTAAGATTGTATGTCTAAAACGAAACATAATTTACGATTTTATAACGTATTTTTTTAGTTTTACGAACTAATAAACTGATCATTGTAAAATAATAACAAGAGCCTTCGTTCACTTCGCATATAGATAAACGTATGTTTGTTCATTTATGTCACTAATCACTTAAAAGTAGCTTAGTTTACTCTCTAATTAGTCGCCTACTTGCCAATGAAAACTTTTCAAAATCTGGTCAGTTGATTCGTAAAGGCGGAAATTTTAAAAAGTGCGTATTTGAGTTCTGATATCATGCAATAGTATAAATTAAAAAAAATGCCTCTATATGATGAAATCACAAAAATACACTGCAATTTATATTATACGCATGGATACAATCCATACAACTTTGATAATTATTGTTTCTAAATCTAGCAAATTGCAATGGTTTTGTTGCCTCACAGGAGGTATATATTTTTATTTATTGTGGCCTGCTTTTTATATTTTTAGTATTGATTTGTCTTTACAATTAACAAATTTTGTTTGCCTCTGAAAAATTGTATTGTTAACTCATAGCCCCAATACTAAGTATCATGATATAAATGTAATAAAAAAAGCCTTATATTTCTTACAAAATAATAATCTTATAATTATGTTAAATCTACAAAAAAAAAAATACTATATACTTGAACTATATTCTTTCTATATATCTATATCATTTATTTATTTGCAAGAACCCCTCCTCGGGTGAAGGCCTCCTCTAAAGAGACTTCCATTTATGTTTGGACTTTTTTTTTAAATGTTTAGTATTGCGATTTTAATTTCAAGAGCACAGTCTATTAACTTCTGGCCTCTCTTGTGTCTTTAATGTAAGCATTTGATTTCATTTCTAAGTATTCTTCTTGTGTGGGTTCCACTAATCTTATAATTACATCGCCCGTTATCATGTTTTATTGCGTAAATTATATTTATTCTCTATTTAGTTAATAAAATATTTTGGTAACGAGACGGACCCATCGCATCTTATATTAATTAAAACTAAATATTATAGAATACTGATCCTTAATAAAATACGTGACCCACTTTGCACATAAATATTGGCTATTTACGGACAAAGTACAGTTTTAATTAGTTTAATTTCTTAACACTATAACTCATTTGATTGACGAAGGCGTTACTTTGCGGAAATCCATCATTTACATTATTTTTCGCACGTCCGCTAAGATTTATTTGGTCACTGTCATGTCTTACTGCAACAGAGAACGGTTGTGAAACAACTAAAAATAATGAAAAACCGTGGTTGGTTGGCAGTTAACATAATTCAGTCTTTGTCACTAGACAAAGGACTTATGCATCTTAAGTGCGAAAAAATGTGTTATTAGATAGTCGGGGTATTTCCAGATTCATATATATTAGAAGTGCTATACTATTAATTTATAATCAATTAATTTTGGATGTAATTCGCCTGCAAGTGACACAATACCCATCGCAACTGTACAGTGCATTTCAACGGCAACAGATTGCCGACACTCGAACGACTATATACCAGTCGGTAGCAGTGACGTCGCGTCGACTGGCGACCTCCGTCTGAATATTCAATGAAGAGAGTGATTATTCCATTTACATGATTGATGAGAAGCGTCCGTGATTTCTTGTGCAATTAAGGTTTATAACATAGATTGATATTAAAAAAAAACAATCATTAAAGATGGTGTAATCAACTAATTAAATTAATGGATCTAATTCGTCGTTGAACGGCGCATCGAGTACTCAGAATCTGTGAAAAAGATTCTGAAAGATAGTCTAAGCTAACAGAAATAGCAGTCTACTATCTCTCTTTCCAATATCGAAAACAAACTAGGAACCAGTTGTGTCGACGCTTTAAAAACTATTTCCCATAATAGCAACATCCAACAAACATGTCATCCGTATCTTCTTCTATCTATATATATAAAAATAAATTGCTGTTCGTTTGTCTCACTTCGATTTGGCTAATTTTGATCTTGAAATATTCGCGAAAGTTGAGAAAAGGTTTAAACCTTGAGAAACATACATAATAAGTAAAGAGGAATACTAAAAAAGACAATATAATTTTCAAATACAAAATGTTCCTAGCTTTGAACCATTTGATGTGTTTTGTCATTTTAGAAATAAAAAATTGTCATTTGTTTGTCAAATATTTACAGACGCGTTCAGAAATTGGTCTGTCACATAGCTGTGGTGGGAAATCCAATCTCTTCAATCTGTTTTGTTGGAATACAAAACAGTTCTGTTACAGTATACAGTATGCATAACTTTGTGTTGCATTTATAATGTAAATAAAAATGTTGTATTACATTTTGACCACATTTTACACAAATATATGTATTATAAGTGATACGACATTCACCGCGTTATCTAGCAATAATATATTGTATTATTGGGAATTGTTATTTATTAATTGGATTATTATTAATAGGAAACCAAACACAATACAGATATGTTAGTTATCGTTGATTTGTTTAGCGAAGCGCGGACGATAACGATGTATTGAGGAATCAATTCTGCCGGCAGTGTTATCCGGCTCACGGTACACTTCAACGCTCATAAAAAGGGAGACTGAATATATCTAAATCCTATTTTTTTTTAATTCAAAAATACCAAAATTGATAGACGTGTGTTAATTATATAAGAAACTTAGACTAATTATGTTTAGGTATGTATCAAATTTCGTTATGCGTGTGTTCGTAGTTTTTCTTCTCCTAAACAGCTTCATCGATTTTGATAATTTTCTAATACGTACCTCGTGGATGACCTGAATACTTCTTAGTTGAAGTATATTGTAGCTGTGTCTCTGTCATTTTGCAATAGAAATACTCCTTTTGACCGGAAGTTTTGGTAAAGGAGTTACTGTAATGAAACTATAGCATTTTAATTGGGCATTTCGTGGTACTCACTAGGTAACTACCATTATCTCGTTCCGGCAGCTATAGTTCATGAGAACTAGTCGATATTCCAATATAAACGTATTGTCAGATTTGGACATATCCTTAGATATAATAAAACTTAAACCAAGGCATAATCAAAAAAATGAACGATAGGACACCCAATTTCAAAAATCATATTAGCTAAATAATATAAATATTATAAGAAAAATTATTTAAAATTAATTAATATTTTGAAGAATTATAGTTAGTTATCTGTGGATAGTTAACTAAAAACTGTAAAGGCTTTAGTGTCAGCGGGCTTGCGGCTTACGCTCGTGCAGTCTTGCGGCGTCGCGTCGCGGCTTCCTGCAGCTTGTAACTCGTTAATGCGCTTTGCGGGTGCACCAGCGCTTTCAACCAAAGTTAATTTTCGTGAATTTAACGTTGAAATTTTCAACATAAAATATTGTTAAATTCTTATTCATCATGCAAGATGGTTTCAATTGGATATGTTTTCCAAGATGTTTTAAATTTGATATAACCGTTATGTTTTTCTAATTTTAGTCATAGTTATTTTACGTCGATACTACTCAATATGTGGTCATTTAAAAATCAGTTATCTGACCATTGTCATATTCTTTATGTATGGGCACATCATTCCCAAATATTGGAGTATTCATAGTTACTAATTTTAATGGCTTTAAAATACTGCAAAAGATTATGCTGCGTAGTTGCATCCCTATAAAAATTGCGAACGGACTAAAACGGTGATTACATAGAAGCTGTCCAGCGATAGCAAATGATATCATTAAAAAACATAATATTATATTGAATAACAGAAATATTGTTATAACCTTCGATACTATGTAATCATTAAAATGATTAGCTTTCAAAGACAAATTATTATTTTTTAACCTTCCGCATACTGTAACATATATATTTTTTTAACCCAGCCTTTGTAATATTGTAAGATATACTATGAATTCTTATTCTTTATTTGTGAATATCGAGTACATAAATACATTAATTAATAGTGAAATTGTAGAGCAACACCTATAAACGCCTTTTGGTCTTTACAAACCAACACAGTGTGCGATTTATGCTAAACAGTTAAAGTATGAAAAATGTACAAAAAAAAATGAAAACAAACTAAAACGTACAAAGGAAACGATTATATAAAGAAATAATAAAATAAGGAAAAATAAGATAAACGTTGTATATAATAAAAGAGTAATAAAAAAAAAACGTTTTATAATAAATCGAACACATACAAGTATTTCGATGTACATTTGAAAGTTTGTAATTAAATATACTCGTATGTCTGTGGCCGAAGATCAAGGCAGATATTCCGTTGAATTGTAATGCAAATGTCGAAATTAAAATAATTTCGAAATATGTTAATGCTCTTTAATAAAGTCTAAATGAAGATTCTATATTTAATGAAGATTGTCTTCCATATATTATTACTTTACAAGAATTAAGCTGAACAACAATAAAATATTACTGATACTTTAACAAAACCTTTATTATTATTATCATGTTCCTCGCACATTGAATATATACCTTCTAGAGATAAGGACTGAACCGTATCTCTTGAAATTTACATAATGACCCTTATACATTCGCAGTGGATTAGCTACGGGCGGGCTTGGCATTGCGGCGAGCGGTTTTGTGGGTTTCGTAGCACTCCGTAGCAAACTCGTAGCGATTCAAAACTACGATGTAGCATCGTAGTACTACGACATTACCTTTGAAAATTATTGTTCCTTACCTATAGGCTTCTTTCTAACCATTTTTTCCAAGCTCTTATTAAAGTAAGTAACTGCCACATATAAATAAAAATTTTGTTTAAATTGTTACACAACATAAAAGAAAAGAAAGAAACATGAAAGCAATCTAGTTATGAATGCAAAGGATAATGCTACATTTACTTGGGATACCATAAAAAAGATTATTAATTTACATGACAGGTCATCATCGGCTGCAGAGTTACTATTTCTTTTCCAAAACCCTAGATCAATGAAATCAATAATTATTTTACAAATATTAGTAAAAAAAAATGCTGACAAATTGATTCCACAAAATAGCAATGCTTCCATGGTTAAAAGTTCATGGTTTTATTAAATATTAACAATAAAGAAGTTGATAGTATATTACCGATTATACGTAGTAACAGTCCTGTTGGGCGGGATGGTATCTCAACATTAAATCAGGAGGCTTCATATTCTACTATTATTGAGCCATTAATTGTTCTTTTTAATTTTTATCTCACCACTGGTATTCTCACAGTACATGTATGGCCTTAGTACATCCTATTGTTAAGGGTAACGGAAAATACGTGGTATAGTTAAACACTAGTTCGGATGTCAACAGTCATTGTTACAGGTACTCCTTTGTGCCTCTCTTGTTATTATTAGTTTTACATTCTCAATGTTACGATTTTCTTGTATAATTGTTAAACCTTTTTTTTTTCATTAACATGGGGAAATCCATCATGGACACACCACCCTCCCGGGGGAGAGAGTAGGTTGTATGAGACTCTTACTCACTAAAACCCCACGGTGTACCGACACTCGCTAGGTTGGAGCGGCATGGGATCGTGTAATGCTATCACCATGCCACCCCAGCGGCCGGCCCAGCAGAAAGTGTCTGCCGGGCGTCGTCCTAATAAGGAGGGCAAGCTGGGTACACACCAGCCGCCCCCTTCTCGTTAACCAAACCTGTGCAATGGGGTCCTCAGGAGGCTCAGGGCGTCAATAGTTGAACGTCCCGACCGGAAGCCATACTGCGCGTCCGACAGGCTTGGCCCCACTTCCTCCAGTGGTTAGCCTTTCGAGTAACTTCCCGGCGTCGTCCAGCAAAACAAGGGGCCGATATACGGACGCGCAGTCCGGAAGGCGGCCCTCCTTTGATAATTGTTAAACCTGATTAACCTTACAATTCAACATGCAGCGTATAAACAAATGTTGCGAATATAGATGTTACCTAATTCATTTACTTATCGTATCATTCTGTTACTCTATATTTGTTGAAAAGTTATAGATTAAGTACCTTTGTCATTCTTGTTTTATATATTTAATAAAGAGAGTACGTATATTACTTACTTAACCATTGAATAGCCTGTCGAGTTACACGACATACTTTGACAAGTTCGAAATGTTACCACAGATGTTCGGAGTTACTTTATACTCTGTATGATATCTAACGTACGGCACCCACATAAAACTACGAACTTCTACTACAAGTTGGAGTTTATTTAGTAAATTGACTGATTTTGATTCGTGGTTTATTACGTATTTCAAAAGCAATGAAGACACTCATATACGAATCCAAAATACATAACATGAAATGAGTGAACGTTTATGTGTGGAAAATTTGAAGCCTGGCTGAAAACCAGCGCCGTTTTTTTCAGGAAGTAATACGTTGAGACCAGTTCTCTTGGCACAGATGTACTTTTTGTGTTTAAGAGTGTTATGTACACTTTTAAATAATACATTATACAAATTTCTGTAGGTTATAAAGAAACTTAAATAATTATGCAAAATATTTTGAAATTATACAATGACATAATTTATTTTTGTATTCGGTACAACTTAATGAACTTGTCAATTAAAAAAAGAAATAAAACGACTCAAGTGAATATTTGAGCTTGTGCTGTAATACCACACGATTTATAATGACTGCTAACCTAAGTTTATATTAAATATCAGTTCAGGGAATTACTTGTTTTATCCATATTGCTTGTACTGTGTTTTGTTATTATGTTAATTGTAATTCTGATATTACTACTTAACTTCTACAAAGGTTTTACCGATTCTGAAATACCTCTGTTATTGTTTAGTCCTTATAGAGATGTAAAATGATATGTAGTTCAGATAATAATGTAGAACACCTTTATTATGTTAGTTATGTAATAATTAATATTTATCAATTGTAACAAATAAATATTTCTTCATAAAGTAGGTAATCATTTCATGCAAGCAAAAGTACAAATAAGAACTTGTAAAGAATATAGTTTCTTACACATTAACATAACTGAAATAAAAGCTATTACTTCGTAATCGAGTAAAGAAAACAAAAAGTCCACGATATACCTGAACTTGATCTCGTTTCGTTTCGTTCGCGAATTAATCACTTTTTTTTTAAATATCCCTTAAGGAAACAAAAGTTCATCTGTTTATCTACGAAATGAGTTTCTTTAGGAGGTTGCCGTCTAACGTAAACGATTTGTTTTAAATCCACTAAAAGGTTTCTGTTGACGCTCACGTTCGCATCGGCCGGCCAATTAATTCAGTTTGTCTTCCTTTTTCATAATTAGAAATTTATTTATAATTTTCATAATATAAATCCCTGAATGTAGTAAAAACCTCCCAAAAATGAATATATAATTAGTTATCAGGAAGAACAAAATGTCCTAAAACCTAAGACTAGTTACGTTAATCTTTACTATCGAAGTACTAATATCTTCCCAACATCCAGTTGTCTGGCTGAATCCGATCACTAAAACGTTATCCTTGGAAACTAGAAATCTATTCGCGTTATATAAAAGCGCCATTATTCTATCAGACTATAATATAAACCCGCGTACTCTCAACTATCGGCAACTGATATCTCTATGAAGGGCGCTAAAAGTTCCATTTTACTTCGCGTCCCTCCGGGGCTATGTCTCAGAGACTATACGCTTCTATAATATGACAATTGCATTCGTAGTTCGATTGCGGTCAGGCGAATAACTACTTTATTTCAATGGTATAAGATCCTATAACACAAAACTATTTAACAGCACTCTCGATGTTTGATATATTAAGAAAGAAAAATATGACATTTCTTAAATTACTTTAGTGTGTATGAAATAGTTTGCAATAACAGTTTCACCAGGACCATCTATTGAATTAATTGTACTATTAATTAATATTAATCCATTGGTATAAACTTTGAAGAAATCTTTATAGCAATTTAGAATTTTCTACAAACATTGAGAATAAACTCACAATAATAAATGAGGCAACGTCATGACGCGATGCTGCGTGGAACGTACCCATATAGAAATATTGTCACTCATTATTGTAGATAAACAATTAATTTCTAATAGTAGCATATTTCCATATTTCATCTTTTTGTAAACGATAATCAAAATTTAATAGCGCTCTAGAGATTTCTACTCTTTATATTTTTATGTACATTAGTAAATCACGGTACAACTACGGTTCTACCGTTTGGATGATGGCGAGTTTTCTGAAGAATAACTCTTTTGTTGTTCTCTTTCTGTCTTTTTCAGAACCGAACCACGCACGATGGGCTTCGGAGTCACAGTTTCACGGTAAATTATATAGTGGCAAGAGATAAAAAGTTCGCAACACGCAGCGCAACGCTTATCTTTGCCATACGGTGAGACTGTGAGACATTCTCCCGGCCAGTGTGTTCTCTCCATCCTATGACATGGGGTTCTTCAAGCGTAGCGTTGATAAAATATTTACGTAGGCCGACATGACAGCGGCGACTGGTGATAGATAGTTTGACTCTCGGTGGTCGCCGTTATTTTTGAATTGCACTATGCTTACCATAATTACTGTTGCTTTCCTTGACATCGAATTATCTAACATAATTATCCTTCGCTTCGACTTTTAATTCTTAAATTGTGATCACCACATACAAAGTCAACATTCTCTTAAGTATTTTTTACTTCGAAGCATCGCAAAAGCTTCAATCCTGATGTCGAATAAAGAAAGCTGAAACTTTTATCGCGTGTTTTCGATTTGTTCGTATTTCTTTGTGTAAATATTTAGATTTACTTCTATTTTAATACGGTGTTCATTTAGCCGACATCAATCTATATTGTAAGGTGATATATCCCGGAACAGCGGCGCTATGATTGATGGATCACAGATCAAATCTCCATTTATATTACAAATATACACTGTATTTTGTTTATATATTCATTAGTATTTTCGGTTACTTTTATTTAAAATCTATACACAATATTATAAAGCTCAAATATTTGTTGGTTTCTACACATTAACTTCTGGAAATACCTGTCGGATTTGAAAATTCTCTTTTGAGTTTTATAGCCTACTAACTTTTGCCCGCATTAATGTTGATTTGACCTATCCCTTGGAGACAGTTTTTCCTAGATAAAAAATATCCCATGTCATTTTCTGTACCACTGACAACATGAATGCAAAATGTAATAACAATTCAACTTAAAAATTAATATACTGTCACTGTGTTCGGCTAAATGTGTCTCTATCAAGTTTGTTTATGTCACCCCTAAACATTAGGTGCGATCGTAGAGAAAGGACATCAGAGTTGTCTCCGACTAGAACGCTACTACCATATACCAAGTGTAAAGAGGTATTACGTTACTGGGCTCTATCTATACCACTATAAACACGTTGATAAATGCTTTCGGGTTGTCGCATTATAAGGTGCATCATTATATATCTAGCTATTCAAAGGCTTTTAAGCGCTGGTAGTCCGGTGAAATTGTAGCAGCCTTAACAAGGCAACAGTGTAGTCAGTTCGAAAAAAAAAACTTTTAAGCGCTATAGAGGCTATCCCGGTGTTTTTAAAATGTCCTGTTTCACGAGGTACAAAGCGCTCACTTCTCTATTAGAAGAAACCGTTTACCCCAGAATCGGTTGTAAGATATAAATAATAAAACATAAGAGAGTAAACATTGTAACAATAAATGTACAACAATCTACATTGCAGAGGAATATTCATAAATATAACGTACTGTGACAGATGAGCAAACTCTGGAACGAGTTTTGTAGGCAATAAATTAATATTTAATCCTGAGGGAATTACGATTTATCAAATTTAGGGCGCGAGTATCAGCACCCGCAAAACAATCCGCGGCTACCGAATTTGACAAGTTATATTATTTATGTTAAATTTGAAATAACCCTTAGCGGTCACTTATTTCATTATTGTTTTATTGAACAATTTCATTCAAATTTTATGCTAAATGTTTTGTATATTAATTATAATTACTTTTAACAAAGTTTTCATCTCAAATCTATTTGCATCCGCAGTTCCATGCGCACGCTTTTTATTATCTGTTTACAATAAATGGACTCAATATTGAGTACCACTACATATAGTGTTATTCAATTAAGATCGATGTCTTTTATACAAATTTAACCTTGCATTGTGATTACACACGACTTTTAAAAAGCAATGATTTTATATGACCACCACTGTAATGTGTATTGAAAGTGTTTCGTATTGCAATTATAATTTGTTTACTTTACGGAGTAGCATTGAAGAAGCAAGCATATCGCTAAGCATTTCATTACAATGACTAAGTACAATTACATTTTATACATTGTAATGTATATATGTATTGTACAAAACATGTATATAATATTCAATTCGCTTTAAGCACTTTTCTAATAAGTTTATATTAAACAACGAAATTAATCAGAATAGTTCCTGTATAGGAAATAAGAGCGGTTTGCACGTTGTGAGATTCTAACGTATGTGAGATGTGATAATGTGAGGTGATGTGTGAGGTGTGAAGATGTAAGATTCTTAACATATAACTAATAAAAATACAGAACAGTCTCCATTATTTAATTTTATTAAAATGGAAGATATTTATTTCGTCTTGACGTCTATTCTTTAACGTTAACACTAAAAATAATAGTTGTTCTCTCGTGTCAGTAGAATAGCAGGAAAACTGTTTATCGTTCAGAAAGACGTCTGTTATCGGAACAGGTTCTCGCACGTGACCGTACGTGCATTAAACTAGCCAAAGCCGAGGCGACGTTTTAACTCTCTTAAATATTGTATCTCTAGAAGCATTGCTGAGACTTTTGTATCTTGTTGATATTTTGTAATATTATATTTTAATTCAAAGCGTAAGAAGCATTTTATATAGTATTTAATCTCTAGTAGCTTTTAGTCAGTATTTACGATGCGCGTATTCATTTGTTATATCATCTGTAAAAGTATCTATATGTATATATTGTTCGACTGAAAAATTGTAAGATTCCACTCCAAATCATAGGCATAAATATATTTTGGAACTACTTTACCCTCAAAGCGTACGCGAATATAATTAATGTGAATCCATTTACAATTATCATTCAATCTTTTCCATCTTTCTAATTCTAAGCTCATTGTTGAAAAATCAATATTTTCCGATATCTTTTCATCGTTCATATCTAAAAGATCAACACCTTTTATATACTTCTGTAAGATATATTATTCTTATATATCAGTTGGCACTTATATTCTAGCTTAAACTTTCTGCAGTTCAGTAATTTCCCGAAATTTTCTTTTTTTTTCAAATGTTATAAATACTTTAAAAGCGGTTTTGTATTTAATTATCGCAATATTGTTATGGTTTTCTCCTTGGAAGAGTTTTGCCATAGACATCTGTTTTGTGAGAGTTTGCAAGGATGTCAAACAAACCTCATAGTTAGGTTCAGTCATAATTGCCAGTGTTTTCCCAACTTAAAAGCTAAGCCTAAACTTAAAATTATTCTCATTTGTGGATTTATCTATCACAGTACATTAGACTCTATTCTCACAACAGTTGTAAATCCTTTATCGCTTGTTGCATTCATTATTTTCTGTATTTTTCCTCTTTTCACATATTTACTATTATTTTATAATGTAACACTGCTAATGCACCTACTTTTCAATTTTTATAAATTTATTTCACTATTTCGTAATGTAACTTTCGCATTACTTACAGGTTTATCATTGATAAATTCACAATTCACAATTATTATTATCAGTTTCCATGTTTTATTTATAATTAAACTAAATGACGGTAGTTGAAGAAAAAACAGTGGGGTCACGACTCCATCGCAATAACTTATTTAAGCAAAACTTAATTACAAACAAATGTTTCTTGATGTATCGATGAATGTTACCAAAATGTACAATACACTGTATGTTACCCATAAACATGTTTGAATAACAAGCCAAGTTACATTCATCTTTGTTACGCTCCGCAAACATCAACTTACTGTCAATTGAAAATTCATTTTCTATGAAATCTCCTTAACAACGTTATCCTGTTCTGGAAACATGTTGACTCAGTTTTCATAAGTAACACTTGTAATTGAAATTGGAGCTTAAACGCAAGCGATAAGATACTATATTGAATGTAATAGTAGTGTAAATGTAGGTGGTAGAGCCATGCTGTATTCCTAAGTGGATCTCAGCGCGAATGGGCCGGCTCGTCCGGGGTAGTACCACCCTCTCACAGAAAATCGGCTTAAAGTAACAGTACTTGTACTATTGCGTTTGGTTCGGTCAGTGAGAGCGCCGGAGGCCCTCCCCCTCCCCTCCCAAAATATGATAGCGGTTTTAAAGAGTAATTTACCCCAGGGGGGTACCAACACTCAATGTGGAGGAGAATCCCCCCCTGAGCGTACCCGCTCAGGCTGCCCTTCGTATTCTGGGGTGGGCAAAAATCCGCTTGTCATTTCGGCCAGAGGCAACGAAACGGAAAAATCGTCGGCACCCCCTCCCACGCTGCGCGTGGATTTCTGCAACATAAGGGGAATCCACTCCAACCTTAACTCTGTCCACCACCACCTTGAGACGGAGAAGCCGGCCTTGATGTTTCTAACTGAGACGCAGATAACTTCTCCTTCTGACATTGCATACTTGCGATACCCTGGCTATAACATTGAACACGCATTCGTACCCCGAGCCGGGGTTTGCGCGTTTGTCCGGGAGGATATTTGCGTCCGTCGCCTGGCCAATCTTGAAGGTCAAGATCTCTCTTTAATCATTCTTCGTGTGGATTGCGCAGATCACCCGCGCGTCTATGCATGCGTATACAGGTCGCATAGCGGTGACTTAGAAACGAATCGCCTTATGGAGCACATCCAAATGATGGCCGACTCAATTCTCCATCAGATCCCCTCTGCAGAAATCGTGGTTCTTGGCGATTTCAACGCCCACCACGCTGAATGGCTTGGTTCACGTACCACCGACTACGCGGGGAGATTTGTTTTTGATTTTGCTTTGGCATACTCCCTCACACAATTGGTTACCTCGCCTACGCGTGTACCGGATGTGGAGAACCATATGCCTTCACTGTTGGACCTTCTGCTGACCTCTCATCCGGACAATTATCAGATAAACGTCGATGCTCCTCTGGGCACGTCGGATCACTGCTTGGTTCGGACAACTGTACCACTTACACGTCCAGTTCGCTCGCGCCCTGCGAGCAGACGCCAAGTCTGGCACTATAGGTCAGCAGACTGGGATGGGATGCGAACTTTCTTTGCTTCTTACCCATGGCGGCAGGTTTGCTTTTCGCTGGATGATCCTGATGCCGTCGCCAACATCATAACCGACGTTATACTCCAGGGGATGGAATTGTTTATCCCGAGCTACATGGTGCCCGTCGGAGGAAGATCTCAACCCTGGTTCGGTCACTCCTGTAGAATAACCTGCCGTCGGAAGAAGAAATGCTACCGAGCCTGGGTTGAGGCTCTGGCGTCACAGGATGTAAACACTAGCGCATTAAAGAAGGAGTACAACTTTGCCTCCAGGTCTTACAAAAGAGCAATCGCCTTAGCTAAGTCAGCTTTTATTGATAGAATTGGTGAGAGATTGATTCGTCTCCCTTCGGGAACCCGGGCGTTCTGGTCTCTCGCCAAAGCTATCCTTGGGAATTTTTGCCGGCCATCCTTTCCACCATTGCGGAGGGAAGACGAATCGTTGGCCCATGACGCTAAAGACAAGGCTGATCTTCTAAGCGGTCTTTTTGCGTCCAACTCGACTCTGGATTGCAAGGAGAAGTTACCACCCACCATCCCGCGTTGCGAAAGCTTGATGCCAAATGTTCGGTTTCTGCAAAGTGCTATACGCAAAGCACTCTTCTCTTTGGATATCTCTAAGTCGAGTGGGCCTGATGGAATACCCGCAATCGTGCTTAGGACATGTGCTCCGGAACTGGCCCCGGTTTTAGCGCGTCTTTTCCGGCTCTCCTACTCCACAGGCGTTGTCCCTACCACCTGGAAGTCTGCCTTAGTCCACCCGATCCCCAAAAAAGGCGACCATTCTGATCCATCTAACTATAGGCCCATTGCTATTACCTCCCTGCTCTCCAAGACAATGGAATCCTGCATAAACCGCCAGCTCCTAAAGTATCTAGAAGAGAACCAGCTTATTAATGATCGCCAATACGGTTTCCGTCAAGGCCGCTCAGCTGGTGACCTTCTAGCCTTTTTGACACACAGATGGGCGGAAGCAGTCGAAAAAAAGGGGGAGGCTCTGGCCGTTAGCTTGGATATCGCCAAGGCTTTTGATCGGGTCTGGCACAAAGCGCTTCTCTCGAAGCTTACTTCATATGGACTTCCCGAGAAACTACGCAATTGGGTATCCAGTTTCCTCACGGAGCGGAGCATAAAAGTCGTTGTTGACGGTGCATGCTCGGATCTCAAGCCCGTGAACGCTGGAGTCCCACAAGGCTGTGTGCTATCCCCTACCCTATTTCTTCTGCATATTAATGATATGTTGAACATCTGTAACATTCACTGCTATGCAGACGACAGTACTGTGGATGCTCTATATACCAGTCGTGCAGGTGTTTCTCGGGAACGCGTTAACGAGTGCCGGAACAAACTTGTGTCCGAGATAGAGACCTCATTGGAGCGTGTCTTGGATTGGGGAAGAAAAAACCTAGTCGATTTTAACCCCACAAAAACACAGGTATGCGCCTTCACCGCCAAAAAAACTTCTTTTGACGCACTCCCTAATTTTCAAGGAGTTCCTCTAGCTGCTGAGCCTAATTTTAGTATCCTCGGTATCGACATATCTAGCGACGTTCAGTTTGGTGGTCATTTGGAAGGTAGAGCAAAACTGGCCTCAAAAAAGTTAGGTATCCTTAACAGAGCGGGACGATATTTCACACCGGTTCACCGCCTTCAGCTTTATAAGGCGCAAGTCCGGCCACACATGGAATACTGTTCTCATCTCTGGGCCGGAGCGCCGCAATGCCATCTACTTCCTTTTGACCGAATCCAACGGAGAGCGGCTAGAATCGTTGACGACCGGGTGCTTTCCTTAGGGCTCGACACTTTGGAGCTTCGTAGGGATGTTGCGTCACTTTGCGTCCTTTACAAGATCTACCACGGAGAGTGTTCTGAAGAACTATTCGGATTGATACCTGCTGCTGAGTTCCATTACCGAACGACTCGCCATAAAACGAAATTCCATCAATGTCATCTCGATGGTTGGAAGTCGTCTACTGTGCGGTTCTCACGTGCGTTCTTCCCACGTACGTCGGCACTCTGGAATGAACTCCCAGCGGCAGCGTTTCCGGACCAATACAACCCACAGACCTTCAAGAAACGAGCCTACTCCTTCCTCAAAGGCCGGCAACGCACCTGTGATACCTCTGGTGTCGTAGGTGTCCATGGGCGGCGGTGATTACTTACCATCAGGTAACCCGTCTGTTCGTTTGCCTCCATTGTCATAAAAAAAAAAAAAAAAAAAAAAAAAAAAGTATCTGGTGAGGTGAATATAATGGTTGATTTGATTTTGTTTGTACACGTCTCTATAATGAATGAATTTCGAAGACGTGCTATCAAAATGTTTAACATATTATTAATATTATATAAGTACTAATGTTGTTAAGATCTTCAGTTTTAATACCTGTATTCGTAGACTATAATGATAAAGTAATCCATAATTATTGTTTTATTATCTATCATCTACCGATTTAAGATCACTGTAGAAATAGTTATTTTCACAGCATTTATCTCTGAAGTACACTAATCTCACCTATAGCCTAGAATCCCATCTTCTCCTTTCCACTACAGAACCACACGGGAGGGTACGCGTCTACACAGATTCACAGTAGCAACCATCTCGGCAAGAACGAAGTAGTTCGTAAATTCTTATCTTTGTCGTACTGTGAAGATGTGGAATCACCTTCCGACTAGTGTGTTCCCTCCCTCTTATGATATCGGGTCATTCAAACGAGGCGTGAAGAGGCACTTTTGCAGGTCGACATGATAGCGACGACTGCCGTTGCTATTTAACACCGACAGTCGCCGTTGTTTTTGGACTGTACCGTACTGATGGTAAGGTATTGTACAGTCATTTTGCCGAACGGATAAAAAAAAATGAAATACATTCGTTATATATACGTTGTGCAACAGTTAATGAATTAATTCAAAACCCGTATAAAGAGTATAGAGCGAACGAATACGTTTGTAACAATAAATAATATAATATATAATATAAGAACATTTATTTTTTATCTCGATCAAGATTAATATTAAATTTCTTTTATAGAAACAAGATAACATTTTTCTGAGTAAATCCTATTAAGTTTTGCCTTTAGGGAGGGACCAGTACGATGTAATCTGTTTTCAACCGGGTTATTGGACTTCTTAAGCTAATAGGTACCGTGATCGAATTGAGGAATACGTCATTGTAACTGGCCTGTCTTGTGTGATGCATTGCAAATGGGGTTTAGAGGCTTTCACCCGATTGCTCGCCGGTCAGCTTCGTGGTAGCACTTGATTCAATTTTACTAACAACCAAGTAAACTCATATAAAAAGGAGTTGCAACAAATCATGACCTTTTCAGATTATGAACCTACTTCTATGAGTGTACTCGGCCCACACGACGGATATATTCTACAAAATTATTAAAGTTATTGTGTATCCAAAACGTATATCTCGTAAGTACAATTATAATAAGCACACTGTACGTAGTTTGTAAAATGTGCAAATACGAAAAACATATAGCAATCTCTCTTTGAGCTCCATTTTTGTTTCATTATGTTTTCGTCGGCATAATACATCGCGAACATTCTACTTTCGACCCCGTTTCCGACTCACTGCCCGCTCTGGATATCAAAGACATCGTTCGCCAAATTTTATTACTGAAATTAATTGTATTTATTGCTGATTCAATAATCAATATACGCAGTGGAAATAATTCTTTAATACGATAAATAATTGTTGTTATTTATTAGCTGAACAGAACAAAATGAATTTTGCACCTATTTCATTTCAACTATAAGAACGTAATTAACATCGTATAGAACGAGTTATGAGTTTAAAAATAAATGAGATCGACACAAATTGAATTTTATTTCATAACTAGTTGTGCTCGTGACTTCGCCCGCGTGGAACGGAATACAAAAACACAATGATCAATGAAAACATCTGAATATATATCTGTATATCTTGTATATTTGTAATCTGACTCTCGGGATACGGGGTGATATTCAAAACAACAGTTAGCCAGGCTTCAAACACCTTTTTATTTTTATATGATCGACATGTACGTCTTCGAAAGGATGAATTTAAAGTAATAAATGATTCCTTTGCTATCGGCTTTGGTCTCATTTAGTAGCAAGTCTCACCGAACCGTTTTACTGTCACCTAATCTCACCTCAGAAATACTCGTTCATTTATACCAGTTCATTACTCAAATCCAAATATTAATTCGATACTGTCTGAATGTGAAACTAATCAGTAAAATTTAAGATAAACTTGTTCGTGATACATAACATAATAAAATAATTACAGACATTAGCCGATATTTTTCACAAAATTTAGTACCTAATTAAAGCCTAGTTATTCAACTGCGAATTTCTATTTTCATAATTTTATCCAACAGATCGAATGAAAAACCCATTGCTAGCAGCCATGTTTATTGGAGATAAAAATCAAAATCATTTTGTAGGTGGTAGAGCTACGCTGAAGCTATTACTGGTTTCAGCATGAATGGGTCGACTCGTCCGGGGTAGTACCACCCTCTCACAGAAAACCGAAGTGAAGTAACAGTGCTTGCACTGTTGCGTTTCGTTCGGCCAGTGAGAGCACCGGAGGCCCACATATATTAAAAGGCCGGCAACGCACTTGCGACTCCTCTGGTGTTGCTAGTGTCTATGGACGGCGGTGATCACTTATCATCAGGTGACCCACCTGTTCGTTTGCCCCCTATAATATAAAAAAAAAAAAAAATCAACAACTACAAAAACAATAGTAGAAACCGCATAATAAATACTCCTATTACCGTAATTTACTTATATAACGCTAACAGAAAACGTTCTATGGCCAAATTCGTGAAAGTTTTAAATCAAAATAAATAAGACAAACAAAAATAAATTCACAATTTTAGTGTTGTGTAATGTTTATGTTCGTCTTTGATATATATGAGCTTTCTAATATATGTAAATATTTGAAGTATAACAGCAGCGGCAGCTTATGTTCACGAACTACTCAATTATTCAAACGTGCCAGTTCACGCTTCAATAGCAACGAGATGAGACCATCAACTCGGATTTCAGTTAGCCGATCCTATATCATCAACGCCTTTGTGGGTACTAACAATAAATTAACAGGTGACGTCTCTATGTCACGCAGAGGTCATTTACTCTGTCCCATGTTATATTTACTTAACTATCCTTACTAGAAAATTACAGTTATGTTATATAATTATGACTTAAAATATTTTTCTATAAAATGTCTTATTTCTACGTTTATTCCCCTGTTCATAAAATGGAAACTAGCCCTTAAATATCATGAATTCAATCCCCGAGATCTCTCTTTCCGTCAAAACAAAGAACTATTCCAACTGAATGGAACCTTTGAACTCGTTCCAGACATTGATTGAAATGCCGTGTTGCTTCACGCTCCAACACCTCGCGAATAACATCTACTTTCATGATTATCCAATCAGCTCTTTTACTTTTTAACGCATGCTCTTTGCATCAATCTATATTACATTCCTTTATATCTGACTACGGCGAAGGCAAAAGGAAGAGTAATGAGTTTAGCAGTATAAATATATATAGTATTTACGTGTGTTCCATCGTAGCGCCTAAAATATTCTTCTGATTTTGATGAATAAGGTATCAATCGATTCATTATTATGACCCGGGTAACATAGGATATATTTTAATCAACTCTAACAATAGGAGGAGTTGATTTACGATAATTATAAAAGTTATTATTGTAAAACCAAACATGTATTTACCGCCATCTACTTCTAACTCTATGAAACAAAATGACAGAGTCAATACTAATGTCAATATTTAATAACAATTTTGATAATCTATAATAGTTCGCGTCAAATATTGAGTGTATTGTAAGAGGTTAATACTTAATAAAGCCAAAATATTGTTATAGAAATTTAAAATTTGGTATTAAACGTTTTGACAGCTAATTTACGAAAACCTGTTTATTTCAATTAAACATACATACAAGATATGGATGCATATAGACTACACGAATTAGATATAAAAATGACCGGACAAAAAAAATTGTTACTGGATAAATAAAATAAAAGTAAAACCTAGAAATTTAAATTAGTTATTGGATAATAAAGTTGTAGCGACACACATACCTACAGCAAACGTGGTATGTGTGTACTACAACAATGCAGGCGAAAAACCCGGCACTACGAAGTCCGAAATTAGTTGGCTTTACAACGCGACTAATTATGACTTGCCGCCCAGGTGGCGACCACATGTTGTTACCTGGGTGTAATTATAATCTCGCCGACAAATCCCATTCACAATGCAGCTCACAATTATTGTTTAGAATTATTTTATTATTTAAATTATCCGTGCTGTATTGTTCCATTGATAATTCCTTGTTTCACTTTTATTTTACGACTGTAATATTATTTCTGTTAATGCCTGTATATTTTTATCTATAAGTCTTTACACGTGTTCTGTTTTTGTACCATTTAAATACACTTGCTCGGTTCAATAAAAGAGATTCGTAATCCAGCTGCCAAAGCGATTACTAGTCTGCACAAACGGAGTCAGTTATTTTATTTCAACCTTCTGAAGTTAGCAAGTGGTAATCACACTACCACTTCCGCTAAAGTGGTGACCCCGCAAGAACACGCAAAGAGGTGCTGAAACACACCCGTAAGAACACGCAAAGAAAACGCTGCACACCGAAGGCACATACCATCAACATGATGATCGAAACAGCTCAAATCACAGAACATACATACAAATCCTTTTATGAAGAAGCCACCAGAGCTCTCACCAAGCGCATTCCGCCACTCTGGCGCGATAAACCACGACTTTGGTTTATTTATTTTGAAGCTGTAACTAGCATACTTCACAAAAATCAAGAGCAACTAGCACAATTGGTGATTAAATATCTCGATAAAGAAGACATCGATCAGATCGCCGACCTAATGAGTAACCCAGCAAAAACATACCTATACACTGCTGTAAAAGAACGCCTGATCACCGCTTATGAAGAAATCACAAGTCCGCCTACGACTGACTATAAAGCTGTACCTCAAACTCAAGAACAAGAAAACAGCATTCATCAGTTGGATCAACAAGAGAATCTTCCGTTAAAGAAGATTACCTTGCCTTACGCCGATCCACCACCTCTATTGCTTCAAGACCCGATACCCGAAACAGTTGCTTCCTGTAGCAGTCCAAAAGAAAGCGCAATCGCAGACACACTCAACCGAGTTGAAGCAATCTCTTCTCCGCCTACGCTAGATTACACAGCCGTGACAAAACCACAACAGCCACAAGAACAAGATTGTACTGTCCAACAGCTACCTCAACAAAACAATCTTCAGGCAATGAAGATTATTATTTCTTCGGATCCATCACTCCCAATCTGCAAAACCTCAAGACTAAACTTGGCCGAAAAAATGCCGTATGACACATTCGACACTGCTCGTCACGGAAGTCACCCTGACATCAAAGCAACACGCAAGCTGATATTACAAAAAGTCTACAGGTCATCTATACACACCGAAGTCTCCACTAGGGCGAGGCCATGCACACATTATCAACGGTGCAAAATACAATGTCACATGTCAACAACACGCGATAGCCAAGACTCAAAATCATCACCAAGCAAAAGCAAGATCAAACCGCCTACAAGTATTTCATTACGTACAAGAATTCGATCCGTGTTCATTCTTAAAGAACGTCGCAACTTTGACCACAGAGGCTATGCGATAAAATCTCGGCGACCACCAGAAGAACATTTCAACATCAGCAACCAATACGATAAATCCGCCGCCATCCAGTTACGCGATCGTCAACATACACATCTCTCATCACACGACTCAAGCTGCCTACACAACCAGTGACGAGGCCACGGACCCTGATTTATCCACACGTGACAAGACATAACCGCAGAACATCAACCAGCAATACTTGCATATCGCCAAACGCCGCCCGCACCGATCAGCCGATCGAGACACGCCATTCGTCCACCAGTACGCTTCGCTTAAGGGGGAGCACTGTAGCGACACACATACCTACAGCAAACGTGGTATGTGTGTACTACAACAATGCAGGCGAAAAACCCGGCACTACGAAGTCCGAAATTAGTTGGCTTTACAACGCGACTAATTATGACTTGCCGCCCAGGTGGCGACCACATGTTGTTACCTGGGTATAATTATAATCTCGCCGACAAATCCCATTCACAATGCAGCTCACAATTATTGTTTAGAATTATTTTATTATTTAAATTATCCGTGCTGTATTGTTCCATTGTTAATTCCTTGTTTCACTTTTATTTTACGACTGTAATATTATTTCTGTTAATGCCTGTATATTTTTATCTATAAGTCTTTACACGTGTTCTGTTTTTGTACCATTTAAATACACTTGCTCGGTTCAATAAAAGAGATTCGTAATCCAGCTGCCAAAGCGATTACTAGTCTGCACAAACGGAGTCAGTTATTTTATTTCAACCTTCTGAAGTTAGCAAGTGGTAATCACACTACCACTTCCGCTAAAAAGTAATGGATACACCTAGAATAATAACAATTCGCCGCATTATGTATTTGTCTATACTAGACTATAAATATATGGTGTTAAAGTAAATTATACACACGAACTAATTTAATGCACCATTTTTATTGTTTTGTAAAAGCCTGTAAACAGTGGAGCATTTGTAACTATCGTATTTTAATATTGTTTACCATTACTTTAAAACATTAACGAGTAATTTATTGTGATTTATCTCTATTTACTTTCTGTTTAGCTTTCTTTCATTTATTAGCAAGCTGGATCCGCGGAAACTTTTATGCAATCCTCATCATTGAGCGTCTTTGATGGAGTTAGAAAGGCTAAGAAGTTTTGATTCTGCTCGATAATAGGACCACAAAGGAATAGATTACTGTACCTGCGTCTGACCAGTGCAGTGTAAAAGAAATAGAAAAAGGTAACTCAAATTGTTAGGGTCAGAGGATAATTGGCATTGTTTTCGATTTAAGTACTATTTCTTACAAGGGTCAACTATACATCGCTTGATCCCGCGTTATTAACAGAGATATACTACATATTTTATCTATAGAAGGAAAAACGGTTAAGATTGTTTACAAAAAGAATTTTAAGAGCAAAGTATATACCTATATATTGTATCATTTTTAACGGTTCATTCTCTGAACATGAAATATGTTACTAAAGTAATAAACAAGGCTTACGAAGCCGCAGGCATCAGCTAGTAATTGATAAACTGAGAAATGACAAAAAGGTGTCTGATACATTTTTTCGTTATTTATTAGGTAACTAACAATTTTATAAAGAAGAACTAAATGCCAGTGACAGCGAAAAAGAATCACCTTTAAGATCGTAACGAATTTGATAAAGAAAAGGAAATATTCTATAAAAAAGCATCTGGAGGCTGAAATTGATAAAGTGAGATAGGAATTTGTTCTCATAGCTATATAGTTATATATAATAATTATACAATCAATTCAAGAATCAAGCTTCGTGCCGCGGGGTATTTACACACATGCAAATTAACAAGCACAGAGTACACGTAGACAGAACAGTCATTTGCGAATCACACACACAATCTGTGTGGGATTTTAACCCACAATACACAAAGACATTAATGAGGCAAATATATTGTTGTGAGTATTCCATTTATTCGTCTGGTTTGAGCGCCAACACCTCGCTCTGAATTATACACTTAGTAGTTGCTAGAGTTATTTATTTAACCTTCATTGAGATCTAATTGAACGTGGATAAAGTAACAAGACTTTCTATTTACTTTAACATTTAGGTACGATGATATGCATATGTATTACCTACCCTTAAAGATTTACCTTATATAAAACTAACTACTGCGTATTGTTGGATAATTTTGTAGGTGGTAGAGCTACGCTGAAGCTATTACTGGTTTCAGCATGAATGGGTCGGCACGCCCGGGGTAGTACCACCCTCTCACAGAAAACCGACGTGAAGTAACAGTGCTTGCACTCTTGCGTTTCGTTCGGCCAGTGAGAGCGCCGGAGGCCCACATATATTAAAAGGCCGGCAACGCACTTGCGACTCCCCTGGTGTTGCTAGTGTCTACGGACGGCGGTGATCACTTACCATGAGGTGACCCAGATGTTCGTTTGCCCCCTATAATAAAAAAAAAAAAATCTATTTCAAATCATGACAAACTTTTCATTCCTTAATCAGACGTAAGCAAACAATTCATCCTAACAGATATTCAGTTTGTGGTCCCAGAACTTTATCGCTAGTCCTAACTGCTAGATTGAGTTTGTTAGTAACAATCCCATCTCGAAGACAAAGTTCACGAGACTCTTTTACCCATTTGCAGAGTAAGTGCCTACTCGAAAGTTTGTGTTAATTTAAACTTAGTAACTAGACCATTAGTCGGTGAGGTCACATTACCGGGACCTCGGAACATCTTAACTAAATAATATAGTCATACCAACATAACAACGAGACACTAAACAAATTTGATTATATTTGGCAGTATTTTACCTCCGCGTCAGACTCAAATACAACCTGTTACCAATTAGGTTTAGTATAAGTTAAAATTTATAAACACTATTATATACATAAACCCCTCAGTTTTAAACTAATAGTGGGCTACATTTCACAGTAGTATACTGTTTTCTAAAAAATATTTTCTGAAATAAACATTCAATATAAAAGCGACACAGTCACATAGACGACGTATCAGTAACAAACTGGACCGGAATCGAAGCGGCACTCTGGCGGCGCATCACCACAACTATCAGTTCCGGATTCAACTTGTCCAACTAACACGTTACCGAGCTTTCGCTTCATGTCCACAGTACAATAGTATTCGCGGTACATAACTTTTGATTTGACATTTCATCTATAATGTTACAATGACCATCTCATTCCACAGTAATTTTCGAACTGAATACACTGTTGGCTTGTTAAGGCCGCTACAGTTCCACCGGACTACTAAGGGGAGCGCTTAAGGCACTCGCCCGATTTGTATAGGCGATCAGGGCAAGGGCACTCGGTGCGCCTCGGCTTGAACTGTCGCCGAGTTTCCCGATCTAACTAAGTTAATTTAAGCTAAGCTAACTATCCATTTCATACACATATGAATTCGTGAAAAATGCATGTATGACTATGCATGTTTCACGAATGCATATGTGTATTTTGCATCTGACTACTAAGTTATGTGACCTATTTCAGTCCGAAAAGGGGCAAAAAAAAATAGCCGACTGCTATGTGTACCTAGGTGTGCACGTGTGTGGGGTGATCTGTGTTAATGTAAAACTAGTGTGAGTCACTGTATTCGCGCGTGTAATATACTCGAGGGCTCCACACCGAGGGACAAACCTAGGCTCGAGCTGCTGCCAGAGACAATGTGACGTGTATGCGGGAGCGAATTATCACCCCCCGCTCAAGGCGGCGTAAGCAGAGAGAGTCGTGGGCGTGGGTGCAAACAAGCATATTTTAAGAGGACATCGAGCGAAAAAATTAATAAAAATGGGCGCGGTGCCGACTTAACTATACAATTACATACGGGTTCCTAATGATTCGGTCTAATGTACATGAACACGCGGGTTCGAATCTATTATACCTCCCCAGTAAGGACAAAGTTAAGTCATACTTTTCTATCATTATTCCCCTTGTCGTTTTCCATCATCTTAACCGGTTTTCGTGTATACTCACAACATCGTTTTCTAATTATCCTCCACTAGTCAATACTTAAAATATCTGTTATATAATATTTTTACTTCTATTAAAATATCTTAAAGTGAATTTAACTATTGGATGTTACTTTTTTACTGTCATATGAATCTCAAATAACAAACCTCAAATTTAATATTCGTATCTTCTGCTTAATACGACGTATTATTAAAATTAAAACGTTATTGTTATACCTACTGATTGCGCCTCAACTGTCGTACTTCAGCCTAGGAATAGCTAGTGTAACGGTTGCTCGTGCTAAGGGCGGAGGGAGCGGAGGAGCGGCGATGTTGGTTGAACAACTTCATTCAAACAGTGAGTTTCTCCAGCTTAGCTACGCCACTACGGATTCGGTCCGTATTCTGTATTTGTCTACAATAATAATTAAATTATATATATTGGAAGTATTTTACTGTAACCTATATTATAGTATTTTATAACCTTATTAGCGACTGATGTGGAGCATCATGAGTGTCGTAAACGATTTAGAATATTTTTTTGATGATCTGATACGTACAGTTCATGAAATTAGAGTAGCGTCGCATCTTCATACAAATAACTTGTTTTTTTTTTTAATTTATCACATACTTTTAGATATTCATCGAAATGATACGTTGTAAATGATAATTCCATTTACAAGAAGTGGCCAACGTAGGTAATTAAAATATTGAATTAGAGAGAGAGATTAATAGTATATGTCAAAAATAACCCATTATGTTTTAATTATATATAAAATACAGTTACGATTTAATTGGGTTATTCTTGGAACATATACTACCCGGGGATTTTGTATAGGTGATTTAAATCCATAGTACATTATTTTGATGTATCTCATAAAGGCTAACCAGTGTTGCAATGCCAGCGCCCAAGATATATTATTTTACGAATCAAAATCCGTTGCGTAGTTTAGAAAAACTAAAACAACATACAGGCAGATGCGAAAATTGACTTTCTTTTACACTGTTTGTTACTCTACTTCTGAATATAAGAAAGCGTAATAAAAATAATTATAGTTTTTATTCGTCATGTCAGTTATAATTATCATGCTTAAATATTTTAACGAATCTCTGCTATTTTCCCTAGATAGGAGAACAACTAAGCTACTTCACGTTCATCCCAATGTATATGAGTTTGAGCTACCTTAAAGTGTCATAATACTGGGAATGTTCTGCGACGAAATCAAAGCCATTTTATTTTATCCACTTAACTAATTTTGTGGGCAAATTTTCGATCGTCTCCTTCTAAAGATAAATCCTCCTTGTGAAGAACCCTCGAAATAAGGGTCACGAGTTTTATCTATAATAATAAACCTATAATTGTGTCTGTACATATAATCTATTTTACAAATGTTTTGAAAGATCACTAATATGAATATATGTTTTAACTTTGTAAAGTAAAATTATGAAACAAAAACAAGCAATCGCTGTGAATTCAATATATAAATAAACTTGTGTTATCCGCATTTGTGTATAAAAATCGTATGATGCTATCAAATGTGGCGTTTGCACAAAACATCTTCATTTTGTATTTTTCAGTGAATGAAAAAGTAAAAATAAAAATAATAGATGCTCATCAAAGAAATCGTCGAGAACTATGAACCGCACTTGTTTATACTATGCTCCTACATGTTTTTCAAAACATACATTTGTTATTTTTAAAACATTCCCTTTTCAGAAATTAAATTTAAAATGTATCTATATCTGATCTTAATATAAAAATTAAAATCCATTCAAGACTAAACAAGTTTAATACTAGTTTAGTATTATATGATTTGTTTGAGTTTCCACTACATTCAAGTAATAATTACATCGAAGATAATAGAAAAAAATGAAGAATAAGGCAGATCCACGGGCGAATGTACTGGCGCAAATTATAATACATCAAACGTGCCCGCAATAAATTCCTACAGGGTTAATATAATATGATGGTATAATAAAGTTAAAGACATTGAACTGAGACCATTAGACTGGTGTCGGGAACACGACGCGACTCCCCGCGGTACGCCCGCGCTACGCCCGCGCGCGCTACGTCACGCTCGAGTCACAAGCGTTATCTATTCATATAATCGAATTTATACCTACTTTATATTAATACATTCTAGATACTTATTATATGTACATAAATGTACTTTGCTTAACAAAAAATCTAATAGTTCGTCAGAGGAGATAGAGTATATGTACCTCATACGCAACCAAGGCTCACGAGAAAAGCTCCATCTCGCCCATTATAAGTGTATTGTACATCCAACTAAACAGTTAATTCCACTATAACAAGTCGATCAGCCGTTACTCGTTTCCAAAAAATAAACTCATTGCATCACAGTTGGACAACATGTATAGATATTTATATATATAAAAACATTGCAAATAGTACGGTTTTGTAACGAACTAAAAATTAAAATATGTAATTTAAATATAAATAACTAAAAAAATTGAATTCATGGAAAAGGCTTGTTTAAGATAACGTGTTATATTAGTAATTATACATGAATTCCGAGAACATGTTAGTACACGTCACGATTAAAAGTGACATTCCCCCGATCAAGCCGCCACGACTATTATCTAATGTGACAAACAGGTTTAAAATAGGTAGCTTTCATACCTAACAAACAAACAGATAGGCAAAAATAATTAACTAATTTTGCATTTTATCATGTCCAAAACATTCACATCTCAAAAGAAGTTGGGAAAAGAGTTTAAAATTGATTGCACTGAAGTAACAATTAACTGAAATATCAACAAAACGTATTAAAAAGATGTCTTTAGCAGTTGCTTCTCACCGTAAGTAAATATAGATGTCAATATTTCTTTACATTACACCAAACAACAAGTTACCCTTCATTATTCTCGTTCCCCTTGAATTATTATCGCGCGAGATCTTGTGTCTCGAGATAGATCTCTCTATACGTAGTCAACAGGGAAACGCTATTGCCTCGTGTTATCTGTGTCAGCGCCTTGACGTATCCACTGTCTTTCTCTTTATGTATTCACAGGAAATGACAATATATACTGGAATATTATTCGTATTTTATTTATTTTTCTCAACACAACCTGCTTGTAATTTCATCTGAGCTCTTTACTATTGAATGCTATGAAGAATGTAATTTAATATTAAACTAGTTTTTGGTCACGGCTTCGCTTAAAAGAATGTAAATTTTTCCTATCACTCGGGAGCAGTCGTTTTCTTTCTGTAGGTATGACGCTTATAATATTAGTAAGGACGAGAAATGCTTTTCGGCACGTGTCGCTATTACTTCAACCTTCTCCTACCTAAATACATGTCCTAAGTAGACACCAGGGAAGAAACTGTTGTTGCGGTAGTCGATCAATGGTTACTCTTAGCTTATCTTAGGGTATGTTAGGTCCACCAATGACGAGAGAAAGAGTACTTTAGTAAATCAATTTATTGCACTGTTTGAAAACTTTATTGCGTTCTAATTTAACGAGTGTCGTTTGCAACACGCACATTGAGAATATTTAAAACCGAATTACAACGTGTGAAAGTAGAACTCTTTGCCTATAAAATATTTTTTTCACCTATTTGTCACTTGTTCCTACATTTTGGCGCTATTTTAAATATTGTGTATCTAACGAAGTAGCTATTAACTCTTTGGATCTTTTCAAGTGAACCAAAAAGAACCACAGTGGCGGGTGTGCAGTTTGTCGCTAAGCATATTGTCGCTACTATTTTTTAATAAAACTGGACACGTGGCTACTGTTTCTGTGAAGTATCGTTATACACGGCCTTTCTTTCGACGAACTTCGTATAAATTAGCAACACCGTATCATTTTGCACCATGACTATGCCAGCGCTCATACGGTCAGAGAGGCAAACGATTTATTTAAAGGTGAAAACTTATATACTGTTGTACATCCTGCATATACTCCCGACCGGGCACCATGCGACTTCTTCCTATTTAAAAAAATTAAGGATTAATATCGTGGTCAACAATTTTCAACACCAGAGAAAGCCGTTAAAGGGTATAAATGGCATGAAGCTAAGGGAGAATATTTTAAGAAAAAATTAATTAATGTTGGACTAGTCATAGTATTTTTTTATTATTGATTTTGGAAAAATGAGTTCGCTCCACGTATCAGCTTGACTGCGTGTCTGTTTTCTACTTTATACCATAAAAATCATCTACGGAAAAAAATATAAATATTTTTTTTCTCAGCATCACGTAAAATATCACGTTACTTTTGTAATATATATATACATATTGTAATTGTTCAAGTAAATCTAGAGATATTTAACGTTAATTCAGAACAATAGCTCCTCGCTTGAACAATGACGCGCAACGTTTAGGAACGGGTCCCGGGGATGCACATGAAACGAGCTGCAATTAATACTAAACGGTCCCAGTTGGAGCATCGGCCGCACCCCGCTGGCTTACGGGGCTCCGGCATTTAACTGGAACAAACGACTGTTCCGACCATTCACGTTCAACAGATGACTGGTAAATATTTGAAGTGAATCTTAAAGTAGTCAATTGCTAGTTTTGCAACCCGGAAACACAACATTTTACAGGTATTACTCAGTTTCCAGAGCCTCATGATTTATTATAACAAGGTAAGAGCACTACGATTTTCCAATAGCGTCAAATTAAATATTACTTTATTTTAATTATTTACTCTGTCTAAAAACAAAGCGACTGTAATTAGACTCAAAATATTTGTAAAATGATTCATCTTACGGCTCATTCATTATGAAAAATTAGCCCATCGAGTGCATAAGTCATCAAGTCACAACTAAAACATTAACTGTAAGGTAGTTGTTCCACTCAAGAAATTTTGTATCTGAAGGATCGCGTCTAAAAATTTACATATAGTAGAAATGTAAAATAAAAATCACGATACAATATGTCAGAGAAGATAAGAAGCCTACCCTTTGTCCCCGCGATTTACACGCCGACCTGCATAAAATATTGGCTCTCGCCACAAAAAGGGATGCCTAATAAATACGAATCCTATATTATGAGTTTCATGTCGTGAATGCGATCATATACTTGAGAGGAACTCTGGGAGTTCAATAGGCGTGTTACAGTCTATACAAAGTGAAGAATAAGGCTATATACTTGCAACAGTATGAATTTACTTTATTAATAGAATGTTAGCTGATCATCAAAAGAATATAATGTCTCGCCGAAACTGTCGCTTCAAATCTTAAATTGATGGTAGAATTAGGGCATGTCTTAAACGGAAAACCTTTTCCAAGATATTTATAGTTGTGCTCAAGTAAGGTCGTGTCGAGAACCAGACCCAATTATACGTTAAGTTTTTGTATCTTCAAGCGTGGCTTTTCTATAATATACTATACATCAACTACAATAAAAAAATGTATGGCTTTAGGTTTTTAATAAACTTCTGGAAAAATTTTACTAAGCTTAATGAATGTATAGTTCTGATAAACTTCATTAATTCTTGAAGTGGACCATTCTCGTAGTCGTGGTTAGCGTGAAAGGAATGAAACGACTAACTGGACCCCAAGGAGGAGTTTAACGCGTGACGGATACTCACTGCGGCTACACTACAACCTAAAATACGTACAAATAAAATGGGGACCTATGCTAAACAGATGTCTTACATATGTCCAACTTGGGTAAATTGAAGTCCCTTTCGCTTTCACGTTGACATTTGATATTCTAGTACTGTGTATTTCTGTAGTTATTCGCATTTTCTAAATGTTAAGTTAGAAAAACTAGATCTCTTAGAGAACGATAGCTTTCCTAGTTATTCAAAACCTATAATCTCAAATTAAATTATGTAACATTTATGTAAAAGCCAGTCTTAAGCCGGATTCCGAGTTTCTGCTTCAAATGCGTTAGAGCTTACTTAAAGACATTACTGAATACAGTAGTTTGTTTTGTTCAATCGCACATGCACTGACTACTACCCCTCTGAATGTTTCAGAGACACGTGAGTAATCTATGCAATCGCTCACGACAATCACATATTTAGTAAATAATAAATCGACATAAACTATACAAGCTTTCAACTCTTGTCTATAATATGAAGCATTGGTTCCGTGTAATTACAAGCGACATTACTATCTAACTGTAATAATATCTGTTATCATGCCACATACAATGTTGTTATATCGAATGTAGATTGACAGTGATATATTACGAGCCGGTAGTGCTCTTCACGTCCATTATCACCTTGTGATCTGTCTACACGAATAAACTCATTTGCTTGGACGTTCAATTTGTACAAACAAGTTAGTTCAAAAATCACTGTACATTTTTACATTTTATTACATGACAATGGATTTGTGGAAAAATTGAGGTAACTTTAAAAGGGCAATATCTGTTCCAATGTTAAGTAAGTAAAAAACCACATGTCATGGCTAAAATTATCTACTTCGTCTATTATAGATATTGAGTAAAAATAAAAGTTTTGACTAAGTAATCCTGTCACTTTCCTTTATTATTACTTATATGTCTAGGGTAATTCATAACTGCCCAAGTACGAAACGAACTACAATAAAAATATGTAATGTTGTAATAGTCGCGCAACACACGCACTTTACTTATTCGAATTCTTTTCGTTTCTTTTCGTTCATTGTCGCTTGAGTAATTTACATCTATAAGTTTGCAAATGTGGAAATAACATAAAAACATTTTCATATTTGTTAACTGTATAATATATCATTGAAAACTATGGTCTTCGGTTTATAAATGTGTAATGTGAATTTTATAATAATTTAGGTTTATTTATTAGCTTCAATACTGTCATTCATATTGTTTGGAAGTTGTTATCATGACCTAAAATGAATACTGTGATGGCGTCCCTAAAGAATGATTTAATAAAAGATTATTAGATAACATTTCAGGATACTAAAGTTTACATAATTTAATTATTAACTCTCTTGGTTTCTTTCACTGACAGTTTGACAATTATTTTCAAAGTTAGTGATTAATGAACTCAAAACAAACTATCGACGTTATACAATTAACAGAAATTAACTCTTAAAACTACTGTATGGATTGTTACACTATTTAAATACGAACTAAAATGTTCTTTTTTCAATTATCTTTATATTGATCGGAATATTATAATACGAACATTATTTGATTATGTTTTTACCTATAACCAGCAGTGAACACCAAAACAAACAATCGTTTGGATATTGGTAATGCCCCATGGTACAGCCATGACTTTCTATAACTACGTGAAATTCATGTTAGTTTAATTAAAGAGTACAATTTAAAGTCTAGAACGTTGTTTGTGCACTGGATTATTTTTGTATTCAACTATTTTCAATGGGTTATTTTTGGGATTTTTTCTGTAAATCTATAAAAAGAATAATAAAATAATTAACTTTCTCAATATTTAATTTACTTAATTCTATTTTAAGTTTTGTAAACAAGTTTTTAAATAAATCAGGGTCATTAGGCAACGTTATCTGTAGCCGAGACCGTCCTGTGCAAATGAGGGTTCATTTGGAATTTGTGATATTGAAAAAACGTATCCAGCTTATTACATTTATGAAATCATGCTTACGATGAAGTCAAAAGAAGATGGCATCGACAGAATATCAGCGTGATGCTTATTTCTTAATTGATTGCACAGACATGATAATGTTTTAGTTAACGGAATAGCAATTGAGATAGTAGAAATAGAATATGAGAAACAATAATACACAAATGACAAATAAATTTCTCAGAAATCACAGACAGATTTATTATAATAGAAGATTTAATAAAATATATTGTTTGCTATCTACCCTACATATGAATATGTCGTCGATTGTCATGTATGTTTTTTATGAGAGTTGAAAATATATTTTCTATTATCGTATTGTACTTCTCGGGATCTTTTGATATACTCTAGATATTAACAGCCAAAGTCAGTTCGGTTTTGCAGAGTTCTTGTGCGTAACTGAACTATAAACGCAAAACATGTTGATACCTGTGGGTCACTTCCAATTCAAAAGTTATTAGATCTGGTAAAATGTGGATACAATCTCCGCCGCCGTCGAATTGGGTGACATTGTTAACTATCCGTCCCAGTGACGACGGTGTCCATCTGTGGTACAAATTCATTTTTTATTTGGGCAATATCATTGTAACTCTTAGTTTCAGCAGAATCATTTTTACCAGATCCAATTAAATTATTACTAAATTATAATATTACTTTGATATATAATGGGATCTGGTATAAGCTGTTCTCTATCAACTACATTTATTATGATATTAGGCAAATAAATGCTCGAATTTTCTCGCGTAAAGATTCAAAGTTTCGGGAAAGTTCATATCTGTTAAGTTCAGTCGGAGAAAGCTGTTTAAGTAACAACTTGGGTAAATAGTATTATTCGTGCACTTTTCCGATTAATTATGTTTTGTATTATAATGAATACATAAATTGCATTTCGTAGTGTCATATTTCCCTTTTTTCAAGAGTACATCCGTATATATTATGGTATAAGCTTCTTCACCACCACTTTTGCTGCAATTATGAAAACCGTTGATACACATATAAAATAGTCATAATCTATATATACTAATAGAGTAAACATACAAAACCAGTACAAACATATTTAATTTAAAAAAAAAATACTCTGCGAGTTTCTAAAATCAACGACACGACACATTTCATTATATTACATGGGTTTTGGTAATTTTGTCTGTCGGTCTATCTATCTACCGTTTAAACGCACATCAAGCAAAAAGTACTCAACAAAATTTGGTGTAGTAGTTATTTATAATCAGAAATAACATATAGGATATATGACATGGCTGTTCTCAATAGGTTTTAGTTTTGCTTCTTTACGGATTTAACGAAACTTGAAATGCCCTACTGAACTACGGGGTTCTCACTCTGAATTAAGTTTTACGAAAAATATCGTTTTTTTTTAATAATACATGGGGGCAAACGAACAGTTGGGTTATCAAATGGTAAATGATCACCGCCGTGGAAAGACACTAGCAACACTAGGAGAGTCGCAAGTGCGTTGCCGGCTTCAGTAAACGTCTAGAATTATTTTACTATGTTAGTCCTTAGATTGATTGAGATAACATACATAGGAGTACTTATGAGTAAATTTTTCTTAAAAACCACAATAATTAATAATTGATGTGCGAATTGTATTACATTATAGTTTTGAAGAGCGTAAAATATCTGATAGGAAATTGACGAGTATTTTTGAGATGAGGTTAATTAGTTTATTAACAAATTGAAGAAGACCGCTACGTGAGTCTCGCTACCGAATGAGACTAATTGAATCATTTAACTGCCTTTGAAATTCGATAGCAAACGTTTCATTTATTACGTTAAATTAAAAAACTCGACGAGATGTATGTCGATATCAGATTAAAATAAGAGCGTATTAGGCATCACGCCGAGAGACCCGACACTTAAATATAATCAATCAGAGTGTGAGCAACAACTAGATGCTAATCACAGTACACATTGCGTCTCAGCGAACAGAATTGTTTAGAAATCGATCATGTTAAATTTTATAATAGCTATTTACTTATGATTTTGTCTATCATTGATTGAACACATGAAATACCGTGCGAACGTAGTCGCAGAAACAGCTGCTAGCAATTGTATAATATTTTGATCCTTCAAAGGTCGGTGAACAGGTTAGGAAGTCATGCATAAGCGATGGTATATGTACGTGAATTCACACAACTCAGTGATCAAAATAATTGCCGTTGCTCTTTGCTACAGCGTACATATTAAATGAAATGTGCTGTCAATACCTCTCGCTTTCTAAAGATCATTTTGTCGACGCGACAAAGTCAATTAATGTGCTATACCCAATGTACCCAGTAACTACTGGAATGGTATTTACGACGGGGTTTTCAGGCCAGCGTACGTAAATACTCCTTGTATTTGTGGACAATCGCTAGTCCTATATATTTTTTTTATATAGTTAAAATGCTCATTTGATGAGCAACTGTAAATAATATTGGACCATTTGAAAATGCTTTAAGTCGATTAAAGTTATTTTCTCTTCTTCACGAAAACAAAACATTCTCCCATGATTTGTGAATGTGGCGCACAGCCTACGCTAAGAGAAGTTATTTAATCAAACTTGAATGCGGTCAGAGCGGAAACCCTCGCGGTTATGCTTTCGCTACAAATATGTGCAAAATGTTTGCTATTTTGTCATTATCAATCTTCCAAGTTTCTTAGACATTATGAATATATATCTAATCAATCAGTGACTTATTCTTTTGCAAGCCGCATAAAGCAAGAAAAATACAACAAAATACGATTTGCTTAATAAAAGTGAATTCCTTTTAGATTTAGATTCGTTTATTTTTGAACACGATGCATTCATCGCTAGCGACTACAAACTATTTACGAAAATAGCATTTGAGCAACAGTTACTGCACGATTTGCAATTATCCAAGATATGCAGTAAAACATACTTTTATAATTACTTTATAGTAATTTTACCTAAAATCCACTTTACATAAAGTAAGAAACTTTATCTACAGCAATCACTGCAGCTTATTGGATTACTACGTAACAGGTATCAAAAATCTTGGGGAACACGTAGATAATAGGACATTTAACTAGTGACAGACGGTCGTTGAACTGCTAGTGATATACTTGTTGCTTGTTTGAATACTGGGTTTTAATATGACAACGTGATTTGCGGAACAGGTAATAGATATAGGCGTAACATTGTTATCGTTTAGAGGTAAACACATAAGTTTTTATGAGGAGAGACCCACGGACATATCCGGAGTTTTAGTCTTGCATACTATACAAAAAGCCTGTTTCTATTCCCAAGTACATAAGGCCCGCCCCTTAGAAAAAATCTGGTATCACTATGTTTTAGGGATGGCGCTTACCAGTGATTTACTCAGAACCCAACAGCCTCAGTATCGATCGGGAGAGATGGCCATCGCTCAGGTCTGGGACCTATCCCTCAAAGACGGAGAATAGATCAACGCGTCCGCAGCCCACTTCCATGATGCGCTCACTGTAGTTTGCGACACACGAAGAAGCGTACACCACCCAAACAGAAGGGTGGTGCACTGGTGGGTCACACAAGATTGGAGCCCAACTGCTGTGTGGCCGCAAACACTGGAGGAGGCATAGGGTCACCGAGAAGGAAGCTCTCACCATATGAAGACTAAAGGGCGAGTAAGAAGGCTTTGTAGTTCTTCATCGGTCTACCGAAGGACGAGGTATTGAGGAAGGTCGTCCAGATACTGAAGAGGATTCAATATCAATATTGTGTGGCCCGAAAGTAATTCCACGGCCAAGAGCACCCGGATATGAAGAATCTCCAGTCGGAAGTACGTGAATGGTTCCTAGGAACCCTACATAGCTTCCTCTTCTTTCATGCCTCCCATGCTGGCATTTGTTATGAAGGTGCTGCTCAACATTCGAGCGATCACGAAGGAAGAGCGATAGAATACTCCGTAGTAAGCTGAAATCGTCCAGTCTGGACAGAGTCCAAGGCTAGGTGCTGGCATTCGCATTGTATTTTTTTTTTATATTATAGGGGGCAAACGAACAGGTGGGTCACCTGATGGTAAGTGATCACCGCTGTCCATAGACACTAGCAACACCAGGGGTGTCGCAAGTGCGTTGCCGGCCTTTTAAATATGTGGGTCTCCGGCGCTCTCACTGACCGAACGAAACGCAACAGTGCAAGCACAGTTACTTCACGTTGGCGTTCTATGAGAGGGTGGTACTACCCCGAGCGAGCCGACCCATTCATGCTGAAACCAGTAATAGCTTCAGCGTAGCTCTACCACCTACATCATACATTGTATCATCTTGGAGGTCGCTTCCGGACATGTTCAACCGCTGTCTGTCAACTTATAAAGGGCGTGAGATGTGTGAGAGGCTCTGCAATATGCTAAAGGGGGACCATCCCGCAAACTGGCCGCCCGCGTACCAGGCTGTTGGTATTGCTAGACGACACCGAAGTGTTACTTGAAAGGACCATTACCTCCCGAGTAGTCCAGCATACGAAGGAGGCGAGGACGGACCAGTCGGATGTGCAGTACAGATCTTGACCATTCTAAAAACATTCACCACGAAGATGACCTCTTAGGAAGGAAGGTTTATTACCGGTCTCTTTAGACATAAAAAAGTCTCCAACTAAGTTATTATATAATTCTGAAAAAAAACTATTACTTTACATTTGCACCATAAAATAGAATAAATGAACCATTAGTTGCTAAAAATAACCATATAAAGAAACATGTTTTATAAATGAAAGCGGCAACTGTACGAATAGTTTGTGTAAACGTGTCGCATTCTAATCATGTACTAACATGAACTGGTCGCTAATGACCGAATAAAATAACTTCGATTTTGTTTCTATCCTGTAGCGAGTACAACGCTATAGGATAAGATTAAGGTTATTTTATCATAATCATCACCATGACGCTCTTCATCAAGCATGAAGGATACTTATTGTATCTTGATGATTTTTCTTATTTCTGCATATTACATGAGCATACATTACATATTCTCGTTTAACCTAACATCCCTCTGTGTAAACACGCTACAAAAGTTTTGTTAGACGTCCGAACTACTCGAACACTGCTTGCACTTGGTCTGAAACCTCTCATCTCTTTTAACGCTGGATGTTTTCTCCTTAATTACTCTCTATTTAATACTCGTCTTGTTTCAGTAAATATCTTGGGATTGTTTTCATTTCTTTAAATTGCTTTCTCTCCCTGTCTTTTATTTTTTGTACTATTCCCATACTATCTCTCAGTGGCCACAATACTTGAGGAATTGTCTAGGCATTAATTGGATCTAATTTTTCGAATAAATTAAAAGAAAATATAATTAATAGGATAGCATAAAATTATCAGCTTTTACATATAACTCTTTGACTCAAAAATTATTACATATTTACTTGAAAATAGTTTAAAATACCGTTATTCTTAGAATTAAACATTTATATTTTAGTTATATTCAACCGAAAATAAGTAAATCGATATAATCAGTTTAAATGTTCCTAATTAACGTCACGCACGTTCTCAATGTAACGTCGCGCAATGACGTGATAGCCGCCCGCGCTATCCCACACCGCACCGCACCGCACCGCGTCCGACCGAGACACAGCGCAACGCGGTGCGGAGGAGGGAACGTGAAGCGGTTTAATTGCTGACACGTGGAAGGTCAACTCATGAATAATTTATAACCAAGAGTAAATGTGACAAACTTTAGTTTATTTATATGCGTCTATCATGTTCCACAACATACGATTATATTGTTGTACATGAATAATTTAGAATATACTGATCGCTTTAGTTTCTATTTTATAACTTTACTATAATATTGAACTGAGTAGGCAATGTACATAGATAGTTGCGTGTGCTGCCCAAATGAAAATTGAAAAATAAAAAGTGTATCAACTGATCTAGTAGACACAGATAAACTTATTGCCCTATCAGTTATCTTGATACGTTGGGTAAACTATACGAGCGGCTCCTGAACCGTCTCCAGACCTCTATTTCAGAGTTAGATTTGTTACCACCTGAGTAGTTTGGATTTCGCGCTGAGCACTCATATACGAATCAAGTACACCGATTTAATAGTATTTGTAGCGATTCACTGGTCAAGATAGTGAGGGGTCAGTGTCGACAGTGTCGTGTAGTCAGTGTCGACAGTGTCGACCCGGTCGCACTGGTAACCCGATTGCACCGCCTTAATAAAAGTGCCGACACCGTGAATTAACGTTTTCCCTTTAGACTCCGCTTCTAATCTAAGATTTTCTTCTTTTATTTTTAAATTGTAACCTTACGTCCTAACAGTTAAGGTAAATGACCTTTGGTTAGTGTTACTTGAAGTTATGTACCCTTAACTTCAAGTTTTGTGAATAAATCCCCTATGGGTTATTTATGTTACAAGTGGATAAAACCTACGTATGTCTGCTACTGGCAATCCGACCTATTTTAGGAAAACTTATTTTCTTTCATACAAAACACAATAAATACTATATTTATAACCTCACCAAGCTCTTGATAAAAAACCTCTTAAATCCGCTTTTTGTACTCCTTACATCGTATAATCCCCAGAATTGTCGTTCCTGTAAACTTCTACTGTGCACTAAAAACACAACACTTTAACGAAAAAACTCTTGAACTGGCAACACTTAGTGTATGTGTAGTAAAGTAATATTACATGGAATTATTAGGCTATTTATTTACTTTATGATTAATACGTACATTCCGAAAAAACTTAAACATTTCACAATATTTTTAAATTAATTATTTTTCAATTTATAGTCTAGCGTTTGGGTACAACTTCTCCGGATATAAAGTCGTTAAATGATCGCTTATTATGAATCTCTAGCTCTTGACAAGAACCTGATACTTTTCAAAACCAAACAATGTAACTAAATCCATTCCATCCATTCCTTACGAGCAGTAAGGAAATTGGGAAGATACTACAATTCAAGCAATTCTGACAGAGTCAACGAGACTATTTGTCTGAGCGAGCAGGTGATCAGTAGTTCCATAGGGACATTATGCAAGCTTAGCATTACGGAGCCCAATTACTCGGCTCACTGAGGGATATCAATCAAACGAGCCTCGTTCCTCGGTCACAGGTAATGACTATACAATTACACGGCCTTAATTAAACCATTCAACTTTTTAGATGCTATAACTACAGTGCGTGTCACAAGAATTAACTTTATTCCTTTGACTTCACGGCGTTAGCAATTCTTGTAAGGCTACCATTGGAATAATTATTGATGATCTGCTCGAACAATGATTGAAGCCAATTTTAATTGTTACGAGAACATAACAGCGATTGCTGTATTGTGCACTCAATATCATTCTCCATTCTTGCACGCGTTAGGATAATATTATACATTTCCACTGAATGAGTTTGTTGTCACTGTTCAATGAGATAAACTTATCTATAGATCTTCTATCTATACATCTATACATTGGAGTGTCTGTATGTAATATCAAAATAACGACTTTTTACTGATTGGATATGAACGTATACACGATACTGATAACAAAAATACAATTTTTTAAATTTTTGTCTGTCTGTCTGTCTGTCTGTATGTTCCGGGTAATCTCCGAAACGGCTAGACCGATTTTGACAGAAACTTCACTGGCGGATAGTTAACATTACAGCAAGTGACATAGGCTATTTTATTTTAGACAAGCTGTCATCCATGGCTTCGTCTGTAGTACTATCTCCAAAACGATTGGACCTATTTTCATGGGCTTTTCACTTACAGATAGCTAACGTTATAAAAAGTAATTAAAGCTTTTTTATTTTGGACTAGCTTTTACCCATGGCTTCGTTTGCAGTACTATCTCCAAAATGTTTGAACAATTTTTCACGGTACTTTCACTAACAGATAGCTGATCTTATAGCAAATAATTCACAATTTTAAAGAAAACGCATGCCGAGCTGCGGGCAACAGCTGCTAGTGATGCTATATGATTAATCTTATGTGTTAGATGTTTGTGATAAAATTGCATATGTTCCTGTGCAAGTTATTTTAGAATTTGTCACCCAGTTTAAATGAGAACCGTTTCATAGTCATCTCAGTAAGTAAGTAAGTATAGTAGGGCTCTTCACGTATAATTGCAGGTCCAAATACGTATTAGATTTCCTTTTAAGGAATAATCTCGTAACAGAATAACTAAATTATATAAAATGCGAGCGCTCTTTAAAAGAACTTGTTATTGAAATCGAATAAATATTAGGGCAACGAAACAAGAGATAAATTGCAAATAAAAAGGATCGTAACGTTATAACCTTGAGACGGTAAAGGATTCGATATAATTTCTTTCAAGTAAATAGCTTTCATGTAGGAGAGAGTTACGATAAACATTTGCTTTATTAAAATTCTTCGTTGAAAAGGATTCAATGGAGCGTCTCATTTAACTGAACGATGGATGCCTAAAAAGTAAAGATTTAATTAATTTACAATATAAAAACCTAGGATATTTAAGCATTGCATTGTCAGTAAATTGAAACAGTGTATGAAATTCAATGTAAAAGGTCAAGCGAGTTGTTGCTTCACAGAGCTGTTGCTTCACACTTCACAGACTGTTGATTGAAACAATTTCGTTTATGAGATTGCAGACGTTAACGTGACCTATTTAAATATACTACACCGTTTATATTCTACTAACTTTTGCTTGCTTATTCGTTCGCGTTAATGTAGATTTAACCTTTTCCTGGGGAACAGTACATTATTGCTGCATAAAAAAGTACTCTATATTCTTTTTTGTATTCCTAACAACATGTAAGCAAAACTTCATGATGGTCGGTTGATTAGTTAAAGCGTAACCTACAAACAACCTCACGTTCCCATTTACAATATCACTAAAGATTAATATTATAACCGAGAAATTTGGAACATGAAGGGATGATTGTAACCATTTTAGGTTAATGTATCACAAGAATATACCTTATAAATTAAAATAACACACAGAGCATAATTTATAAATGTATTGTTGAAATTACTTAAAATGTAACAACAAATGTTAGTTAAGTTGGAAAAAAATTCGCTATCCAAAGCTATCTCGGTATACATTGCATAAACCATCAAAGTTATACGAAGATGATAATAACATGGCGACATCCTTTAAAAAAACGCATACAAAGACGCCGGTGACTATTATCAATTATATATCACTTAATAAAGTAATTTTATGTGCAGACGTCGTACCTACACTTCAAATACCTAATAATATTAGTATTCATTCTCTAATACCTAACTAATTAGTATATGACTTAAACAAATTGATTTTAGTAGTCAACGGGAGCAAAACATTAAAATAAAGTTTCAGTTCCGATTCGGCTATCTCTGCGATTACATCATTGGTTGGTCTGCGCTTTCTACGGTACCGGGTCCGGACTCATTTTCGAACAAGTCAATTGGCATTTGTTCTGCATCGCTTGATTTTAATAATCGGTTTTGACTTTTACATATGAAATAATAAAAATATCGCTTCAGGTCGAAAACTCTTCTGTCAAATACAATCGAATATGTTTTTTTTTTTTTTTTTTTGTGAGAGCCCCCAATAGGAGACTCCCGGCGCGTTTCCTCTGACAAGTATGGGTCAGAGTCCTTGTGTAGGTTTTTCTGTTTCTGTTCTTGTTTCCCCCCCTGTTGACAACTTTTCCCCTCTTTTCTACTTTGTTATACTGAAGTTTTTCTACTAAATTTGCCGAATGTTCTTTTGATATGTTGATAATATTTATATTATGATTTGTTTTTTGCGAGACTGTTTATATAAGGTTTTGACTATTTAATTGATTCTACGTTTTAATTTACTTGGATTTCTATGTTCAAATTATTTTTGTGATTGCAGAGTTGCAGTTTCCTTTCGCTGATGTGTTGTTCATTGGTTAGGTTCATACATAATGGTATTTTTCTGAGACAGTGATGGTACTTGCCGTTGCAGTGACTTTACCAATGTAGTAGTTCTTTTTTTACATTGTCGTCCGTTCTACTCTTTTGTCCTCACTTATAGTAGTTGTCACGTCTGGTTTGTACAAAAATCGGATCGGACAACGGTCATGGTGGGCTATGTTGTTGGGTGGAACGTTGCTTTCCGACAGGTTGTCTTTATCCTCATTGTTAGCTTTTTGTATGTCTTCTTCCTTTTATCCAATTCCCTATCCATCCGCCCGGATCCTGTCCTCTGCATGTTGTTAGTAATGATGAGTCTGTCCGTGCTGTTTTTAGCGAACTCCAAGGTCATTTTGGGTTTGCTAAAATTATTGTTGTTTTTGTTGATTTGTGTTTTTGTTTTACTGTCTTTTTCTAGGTTGTTGTTCGTCGTCTTTTCCTTCTTTTGCTTTTTTGGTTTTGCTGTGCGGGTTTTTGTGTTTCTTTCCTTTGCAGGTTTCCTCGGGTCTTCGTTTTCGGTGTTCTTTGTAAGTATGTTCTCTGCTGAGACTGGTGCCGCTGCCTCTGCTGATTGGGTTAGGTGTTGTGATGGGTCTTGATTCGTTCCAGTTGTAGCGGTTCCACTCTCAGCAGGTTGTTTGTCCCTTAGTTCTGTTGTTTCAGGAATATGCTACGCTCAATCTCGCCACCCTATCCCACTTTTGCCGGATCGGGCATTCTTCGTCGAATGCATTGTGGGCCGACTTTTCGGACTTGGTGAGGCAGCAATTCCTGCACTGTGGAGGAACCGCTGCACTGTACACTGGGCAGTCAGTCTTTCGATGCTCCTCCCCGCAATGGGAACAGCGGTCTTGGGTGGACTCGCATGTCTTTCTGCCATGCCCGTACCCCAGGCATCTCGTACATTGTATGAGGGGAGACTGATCCGCGACTGTGACCCTTTGCAGGTCTATGTAGATCTTGCCAGCCGCGGTCAGCTCCCCCCACACCTTCGGAGACACCCGGAGCACGAGATGGTGTGTGTGCGGGTTTCTGGTTTTCCTTTTGTATCGTACTTCTGCACGATACTCAGACTCCTGAATGTCCTGGAACAGGGCTTTGTTCTGTGTTTTTAGCAGACTTAATACCTCCTCGTCCGTATTCATGGTTAGGACAATCGAATATGTCGTAATTCTCTAATAATATTACATTATTTGAATTCGTAAACATGTTTATATCAATATCTATTATTTCTTATTATAATGTTTGAATTGACTTATCGTTGATTTAAGAATTATATACAAAATTTGTAACTACCCGCAGTTCGACGTATATTTTTATCTAGTGATGATTATTTTCATCACTTTTATTATTGAAATATGTGTACATTTTATGATCTCTAATAGTATTTGTAGTATCATTAATAAGCCATCAATTTAATATAATAATTCCCGTGTACAAGATGTACAAAAATAGTTGAGATCGAAGAAAATCTTAATTTCTAAAGTATTATTTATATTTTTATAGCCCACCAATTTTATAATAGCGTATACTTCAATAACGTATAATGCTCCAGGTGTAGCCGCAGCTCCGTATGCGTTTTATGCCGTAATTGTTTTACATCAAATTATTTTGTATAGGTAATTAAAATCCGTATATATTTTAAGACTTCTAACTTACTGACCCATGTTTATAAGTTAGGTTAGATGCTTCGCGAGTACAAAGTTTCATAAAAGTCTGTTGCTAACAAAAATGTTTTTTTAATTAACTTTATTTTACGATTATTAACGGTATTTTTAAATTTGTGTTCTCTATTAACCCCGGAAAGATTTCCTAAACCTATAAATTGCAGCAGAATATTTTTTTTTATTATTACTTTTTCGACTCGTAAGAGTAATATTAATGACTACTCTGTCTACATATGTGTTCTAAATATATATTGATTCTCTATTTTTATACTATTATTTACGGAATTAACTATACACATCCCTTGTACGAAATTTCATAATATTCTCTTGAGAATTTGATTAAAACAAAATACAAAACCCTAGATGGTTATACAGTATGGTTATATACATCCCTAGTTATAGCATGACGTGTCTGTGTAGAAAGTTCTCTAAAACAACAACCGATTCTTCAACCTTACTACTGGGCTCTTTGCTGCAGGATATACATTAACCCAGAAACGCAACAGTCACTGTGAAAATAGAGTCACTCGGTTACCAACATCTGAATGGTGGTTGCAACCCGTTCGGGTACAAACCCGTCAGTACTGGGTCACTGGAAATACACCGGCTGATCCCAGAACGCGATACTCTTAAGCATGTCACTATGGCCGTTGTTATGGTGGTCACGAACTACTCGGATAATATTATTGTTGTAATATCCACAAAGTCATGTATAGTCACGCATGAACCTTTTACTATATTCAATGTAAATCTGAATAATTTTTATTTATTCTCATCAACGCCCCGAAATTGCGAACATATATCACGCTCGATTTGAAGAAAATTGAAAAATAATATTTGTTTCCGAAGATATGTGCGAAAGTCGAGAGGTTCGTTCACACTTATTAATATTAAACACGCTTCCGTCCGTGAGTCTGCATGCCTACTTCAATATCTGAGAGGATCGTGGCGATATGTACTGACGAGGGTCCTTGAGACTACATATTCTTATAATAATACTTTTTTAAACGTTTTATGCTTCAATTTCACTTTCTAAAATAACCTTTTCGTGATAATTGTAGTTGGATACAGCAATATTTATTTTACAATACTCATACAAATATATAGTGAGATATCTTGCATACACGACAATATACAATATTTCATATGACATACTGTGAATTCAAATTTTGGAGATACCAAGTCGTAACCTCCGCTCGTCATAAAAGAGATCTCAACCTTGGAATAAAATAAAAAAATAAATGAAACACCAAATCTTTGAACAAATCTATAGAATTCAAGACTGATTTTCATTTACTCTAAAAGAAATATAATTAGGTAGACAACATTTCAATGTTAGGACTTGGACCTTTTTCGTTTTGTATTAAAATGTATAGTATTATCAACCACAGCATTCATTACTTCACCGAGGCTAAGCTACTCTTATGAAAATAGAGACATTTTTTTTGGGGTCTGAATACCGCTTCTAATTTAAAGTATCTTATTAAATAAATAATAATTCTCACCGCTAATGATTTCTGTCTACTATAGAACCTATAACTACTGGCTAATGACCTTACAAGAGTACGTATAGAGGAGATGGTATGTGACTGCCCACAAATGTGCATTGACAATTGTTATCAATATTCCTTTTATTTATATTGTATTTCACTCTCATAGATCTCCGGTCGTCTGGCCGCAGCCTGTGATCCCTTCCAACTGCTTTGTTAATTTATGTCCCTATGAATATAAATGAATTGGCAAAGCACTTTAGGCTTTAAATGTCGCCAAAACTTGATTATAACTACGTAGTTGTATTGTAGAAAGCTCAAATCGACTTTTAATAATCTATGTTCAACAGCAACCATGCAATAAACATATGGAAAAAAAATTGTATGCTACTTGAATAAATATTCTACAAAGGCCTAATTAGTTTCCGAGATCATTTAGTCTTCATTTAAATTAAAGATATCTGGTATCAAAACATGTTTTTAAATGCTAAATATACGATTAAACTCTCCATTTAACTTGTATTTACCGATACCATATACTATTAAAAGCCTGGGCGTATACATTTTTTGATTCGACAAAACTGTCGTTACTCCCACGTATTAAGGTCCTACAAAAATTTCTTTCTAAAATGTTATGTATATTTAAGGTACAGTCAGTTGTTTCGAACTTTTTCAGATTTTAGTGTTATTTTTTTAAGACGAAAGAGGGATATTGGGATTCACCTCTGTTCCCACAGCGTGTTTCTACAGAAAACATTGGAATAGACGGCCGCGTTCAGCATCAGAACTGATCAGGTTGTACGTACCTAGTAATGTTTTTAAGCGAGACCAGTGGTGGATTAAATGAAAGCGACGCGGCAGCGACATCTTTTACCAACTTTATTAAAAATTCTAAATTTTGTGTCAGAATAAAATGTAGTACATCTTATACAAACTTCTACCGACTTAATGTGAGCCTATTTGGAGATTTCACCTAAAAATAGAATCCTACGCAAACTTCACTTTTTAGGATTTTCTAGAAACTCGGAGCTCGTCGCATTGAATGTATTCTTCTATTAACTAAACGGTTCTGAAACGTACGCAAACAAAAAATTACACTATCTTAATATAAGCTTGCACTGGTAATTTAAACACCGTTCTTTCGCACTGAATATTTCTCTGATGAAACGCACCGTAGGAACCGAAATTCAGAGGCAACGTCGAGCGCAGATGTTCAAAGGATCGCAACTTTCTAAGACGTTTCCTTTGACAAAACTCTACGAAGACAACTGTCTCTAACTTCAAAAATGGGTTTATTACTATTTCGATTTACATTATTTTTTATTAATGAAATTTAATTAATCTATGTATCGAACGAATTATGATTTATTGCACACCTGTCACATTCATGAAGGTAATATTAAACTCCACGATGAATATATACTTCTTGAATTGGTCACATTTTGAAAATGCAACTTGGAGGGATGTTTATATATTATCGAGACACTGACAAGTCCGAGGTCCACCGTGAGATCTACATTCCGTCGCCAGTCCTCACTGTCGTGCTTGCCTGTCCCACCGCCCGATTGTTCAAAATGCACTGGCTATTCCTGAAATACAACACGGTATAGAAGACTCATCATTTCGGGTTTATTACCACGTTTGTGATAATCGCGGCCTAATCAGGTACAGGTATCTAACTTCTCACTAGTATCTCTGCTCAAGAATTTTGATAGCGTCAAACTGACTCTTTTTAAATTTGTCTGTTAATAGTATGGATTAATAGTAAAATCATTAACCAAATGGCCGTATTCACTATTGATATGTTATTATATATTGGTATTATATTGATGCAAAATTTTGAAAGAAAGAGATTACCTTAAAACTTAAAAAAAAAATATAATTAGACTGAAAGGATATCAATATTATTATTAATATAAGATAATACTTCATTATTTCTAACAATTAGTACGAAATTACTTATACGCGCTACTTATACGCGGTATTCTAGTGTCTATCTATTTATATCTTTAGATTGAAATATCGCTACTCTTTAATATAATATCATCTCCCTCTCTTCTTAACTCAGTCATTTGTTACTAAGCTAAGCTAGACATAGCTTGTAAAATTGTAAAAACAAATGATTGATATCCATAAAGAGTTAACTAAGGATAGCGTTCATCGTCCAAGGTTTATTACCCTGTGAGGGAATCAAAACTGTTCTCTGACAGTTCAGCAGCAGCCCTCGTCATGAAGCCTGTAACAATAAGCCTAATGTTGTTGATATTCCTAAATAAATAAACTCCTGTGAAAGGCAGTAGTGGCGGTAGTGTTAGCAAAGCACTCGTCAAACAAAGAGAGATAAACACCGGTGATTTAGTCGTGAGGGATGTCCTCTAAGTGAGTTGTTTGATCCGGTTCATATCACCGAGGGAATCACTTCGCTTGCTAACTCGAGTTATTGTACAAAATTCAAATCTACTCTATACTATACCATTACATATTCACTTCTAAGGATTCATTAATAAATTTAATGGAATTTGTGTAGCCATTTTATGATTTCTTTATTCTTATATCTTATAAGCTTAACAAACAAATATGGCCGACAAGTGTACTAAAAGTGCAAGAAAATTGTATAATTAATGGCGGAATCTTCGCTACAGGATCATAAGAAAAGTACAGATATGCATAGAGATGAAGAAGTATCACTACAGTATTTATATTAATTCTGAAATTGTTAACATTTTTGGTACATTACAATATAAACAAAAACTAAAAATATGTAATAATAACAAAAATATTCTCTAGATAAGTGAACCATCTATGTGGAGCTTATTGAATTGATCAGATTAAGCTCACGTCTATTAATTTTTTACCGATAGCTAAGCGGCAGATCTATACCAACTAATCACGTTCACGAGAGTGAAGTCCCTCCTCACTATAGGTGGCTGCAGTGCTGCACTGTGCCGCCTAATGTGATTATAGTATCTAGGCCAAACTATTAACATCGTATAAGCGTCCATTGTAAAATAATGTTTAATATTTAAAAACATTTTTATTACATTTAAGATGGCTCGTTAACCATCATTCACTCACTCGGTACTAAGTATTGTATAATTGAAGATAAAATATTTAAGATAAGATTTACCTTCTCCAAACTATAAGCAAATATGCAGTTTTGTACAATTGACTACAACCGCAAAATGCCACATTCAAGTCTTAGAGTAGGAGGAAGTTGTGTTAAATCCTTATTATATTATTGGTCATTTTAATTTCTTTCTAATTATTATTGTTGTTAATGATTTGTTAAATAATATTTAATTATTTAATATTTAACGCGTTAATTTTATCAGCTTGTAGTCTTATATCTGTATCCATAATAAGTGGACAAGTCTGTCTTATTGTCCATATAATGTGTTGTTATAAAAGTTAAGAATATAAACCTGTTTCTCCAGTTTTTACTTTATTTTTTTGTTACTTATGAGGTCACCTGTTTGGATCTTAACTCTAGTTAACCCCGTGAAGAGGCAATCTAGTCTAGATATATACTTTTCTTATTGTACGGTAATATTTTGAATTTCTCAAATAAAAATGAATATTATGTATTCAATATTTTTTATTTATTAACATTAAGAACGGGTCCAATGGTATATTTACGAATATTATAAATGCGAATGTGTGTCTATATGTTACAGTTCATGGTTCAGGATTCACGCCTTAACTACTCAACCAATTGTCATGAAAAAAGCATACACGTTCTGAGAGGCACAGAGAATGACATAGGGTATCTTTCATCCAGGAATGAAGTAGTGTCCTCGATAGGTAGGTCAAATTTACGTTAATACTAGTGAAGCTGCGGATAAAAGCTATATATTGTAAAAATGTATGTCAGTATATGTATATGGAGCTAATAAACTCTAACACAGTTTGACAAATCACCATGAGAGCGGGCACAATTGTTTATACTATCCATTTAACGTACTTGGAGCAAGGATGTATTTTATATTATATGTGTAATAACACATAACTAATAACGTTCAGTAGACTACGTGAAGGTATTTATTACGAATTCTAGTATATTAATGTGGCCAATGAAATCAGTCATCTTGTATGGTATAACTTATTATTCCATTTTAGTTTAAACTTATACAAGTATCGGATGTATTATGTATACCGTCGTTTGTCTTAAGTTGTAGAACGATGCACCAAAATTTACGAGCTCAGTTCATGAAGTTGCTTCAAGTGATATTGAGTAAGCCGGGAACTTCTTTCATATACGTCAAAGATTGAACAGCTTGCTCCCAGTTTCGCTTCAGTTTAATAAATAAATCTTAAGAATCCGGAAAGTTTGTAAAAAAATATATCTTTAGAAAAGTATAGATACATTTAATATACAAATACTGCGTAGTGATCTTCAGCGACCTGCGATATTATTGATATAATATATAAGTACATGTTTCTTTAAGAAACATATAACAATAATTGTTCCATCCAATACTTATATTCTAAATTAAACATGATAATTAATAAGACCTAGGTAGTAATTACAATATTTAAAAATAAAAACTAAGATACAATACGTTTTTAAATAAACGAAACCGATGTCACTTGCCAGTGACAAACAAAATAAATGTATGAGACTAGATATAACGTCCATCTTCAACGGACAATCGAACTTCACAACTCGTATATATTGTTTTCTAGCTTATTCTTCATAATTAGCACTAAATAATTTTGATTTACTCACAAACCCTCAAATTCTAAATATATTGTAGACTATAAGGATATTTATTCGAACAAGCGTTCGAGAAAGTTCCAAATCTGAAGCCATTTGAGCGGCGCGGCTCGTGTAATTGAATAAATAAGAAGTGGCTCCGTTAGCTCCAGCCTCATTGTTATTTCTCAAAACAAAATTACAGGGACCTTATTTCGTTACGTTTTATTATTGGCTCACGCTCGTGGCGCGGCGTCTTTTCAAATTATTAATTTTATTCCAGATTGTATTCCTCACTCTATTAATCAGCAAGGACGTATCCAATGTGACGTGGGGATTCTTCACCTTTATATGAATCATTTACAAAACAAAGACAACTTTCGTAATTACATTAATGGAACAACCTTAAATAACTTATGTACCTGTCTAGTAGTGTGTAAGTAAAACTTTACCAATTCCAAATAACACTAAACTGAATTACAAACGGCCACACATACGCAGTATTACATAAATACATATCTATTTTCGTATTGTTTGGTTCTGCTTCCCGGTTGCCTCGAGTAAGATATGTTTCATTGGTTGTGAAGTGCACTTTTTCTTTCGTAATAGTTACCGTTCTGTACTCTTAGTACTTTGCCGTTCGCAATCGAATTACATTGTTGACATTTTTACTCGTTAACTTTAAGCAAAATGAAAAAAAGATTCATGAACGTTTTACTCTAGACAGTATTCACTGAAATATAATTGTTTTGGACGTCATATATTTATAATTGACATTTTGTTAAATATATCCTAAGGTAATATTATATGCTTAATGAAAAATATATTTAGAAGCTAATCTAAAATATTGTAGAGGAGTAAAAACATAGTGAAAAGGAACAATTAAAAATAATGAGTACTTGCCTACTCCAAATATGAAGTAATTGGAGAAAACAAAGGGACAAACTACTGAGGACATAGTTTACGATAATTTGAATGACTTATTAGTCTCATCCAAATAAGTACTTCAGAAGAACTTGGCTTGCACCTCGGACACTTGTGGAAAAGACATCGATTAATTACAATCAACACGGGTTAGTGAACCTGAACTAATATCGTAATAGAGTCGGCCGGTTCACAAATCAAATTAATGCAACAGGTTGACGACGAGCTGCCTGCCTGAGTCAGGACTATAGCGTATAAGTTAGGGACAATGAAGGTGATCCGGCTACAGTTCTAATAACATTGAAAAAAAGATTTTATCCAACAGCCACATGGAAAAAATATGTTAAGCAACAGAAAATATATCTATAGAAGAAAAAGGAAATCACTTATCTTACTGCTTTGTTCGAAATGTTATGCCTTTTATATCGTTACCCTTTCGAAATCTAGAAAATACAGTATTTGATTTTACAAGACATTGTTCACGTTCATATAAATGTTGAAACACAGATTCCTCTAAAATAAATAAAGTAGGTATAGCAGGTAATACGTAAACGTAAAAAGAAATAAGTAAAACAAAATAAGCCGCACAATGTTTTATACAAGCGAAAGGTGGTTGAAATGAAAGAAGAATTTAAAACTTCTAAAATAGATGGCTAGAGTTAATAAAATGGAACAAACTTTATTGAAGCTATTTATTTTAATAGATTTCAATGAAAAACAGATGACACGTATATAAAGAAATTCGATATCTCTTTTTTAACAATTAGAATTATTTAAAGATTTTGAAGGAAATCGTATCCACAAAAAAAACATGTTTAAAATTCTTAAGACATGAAATCTAAAGAAACTTTTGAAAATAGAATAATCTCACAAAAGAGTGTGTTCGTGCATAATCCCGATTGAAATCCTCCGTGGAAACTCTGTCCATTTCCTTATCCCTCTACAAACTAGAAACTCATTGAATTAACTGTAAATCTTTAATAAAAAGTTCTCACGGAACTCGGCTAGTTACTGCGGAATTGAATTTAAATTTCTTTACGAGTCGTCCTGAAGAGTTCCCGACAAACTTCACAGATACGGCGCTCGGTGAATCTTTTGAATTATTTAGCGTTTGCCGACGTGTGTCAGATGCTACTAATGTTTATATTTGAGTTTTATTGTATAGAAAAACTCATCAAATCCGTTGAGAAGAAACAATTTTCTTTTTTTTTAACATTTGATATACTATTTTAAACATATAAATAATTATTTTACAGTTTTCGAATTTCGGAATAATATACTTCCTACAAAATATCATCAACGTGGGCTAAGATTCAATTCGTTTTCATTTATTTTAGACACTAATTTTAAAAAGATATCGTCAATTGTTCTTCTTTATTCAATTCTTCGATTCTATACTTCTTTAGTGTCAATTAACATTCGAGTATACTCGTACTTTCCATGTACAAAATGTTATCTAAAACAGTTAAGAGTAAAAAAACACATTTCCTAAACATATTTTTACAATTCGCGTACCTTATCAAATTTAATTTTATTAAATTTCCATGTTAAATATTGAGAAACGCTATAAGCTTCCTAAAACAAGGTTAGACAAAGTAAAATCTAAGTAAAATCCGGATATACAAGAAAACCAGATAAAAATTTACGACATATTCGTGATAAGTCGCCTCTACAACAGTTATACAGGGAGCACTAAAATTTGCGGAACTGAGCAGTAAGAATATTTAAAACTTGAAATCTTTGGCTTCATAATGTAATTTGTTTAATGTATTGGTCATTTATTTGTATCATTTCGGCAACATTTTAAATATCGGTTGTCTATGTTACCATAGATTTGACTCGTGAAAATTTCCATAGTGTGATTTACTACGATTTGAAGTGTAATTCGACGTCTCAGAAGAGTATCGCTCGAATTCAGACTAACAAATCGAAAACATCAATGTTGTACACGGTATGATCAAAAAGATGGGTATGTGACATACCATGAGATTCAGGCATCCTTAGACATAAGCATGAGTCACATACAGTTAATACTACTAAAACATTTGCATGTAACAAAAAAGTGTTCCCAATGGAGCCCTCTCAATTTAACTGAAGATCAAAAAAAGGACTACGTCATTTGGTGCAATGTCATTCTTACCAGATCCAACGTAAGAACGTTAAATTTGGTGTGAAACATAGAGATAGGTAACGAAATATAGATTAATAGCTACGATCTCAAAACAAAGCAGTGATCGAATGTTTGGCTGCTTCCAGTTGAGTCCAAATCTAAGTGGTGAATGTGCGGTCCGCCGCTAAGCAGATGATTACTCCTTTTTTGAATAAAACTCGATAAATGCCTACTGCGCTTTGGAGGATCGTCATACAGTGAATAAGAAATAGTCCACGTCGATTTGCTTCTCGAAAGTTATTGACGAGCTCTGTAAAAATTACCATAAACGTCATGTTATCTCATACGTCCAGACAAGCAATTGAACTTTTAAAAGAGAAAAACGTACATATAACGGATCCTGCATACGGTCCCAACCTGGCATCATAAGATACCTTCTTGTTTTCAAAAATCAATATCGATTTAAGAGAGCAACAATTATTTTCAGCACCAAAATAAGCTATTGAAGATTATAAAAAGCTTGTCTCCGAAGTCACCATAGAGGAGTGGCATAAATGTATGATGCATTGACGCTATCGGAGAAACAACAAATCCTTTTTCGATAACTATATTTTTTTCTTATTCATTCCGGAAATTTTTAGTGCACCTTATGTATCTATCAGAAAATCGTGGAAAGAAATGAAATGTACAAGCAAACCTACAGATCTATTATTATAGATAACTTGTTATTAAAGAGTATTTAAAAGATCTAAATATTATAGAAGCGCGATGCTCTGAAACACTCCTGGACTGATTCGTATCCGCTCGAGCTGGCGCGGCGCGGGCGGATGCGCTGTTCCGACTCTCGACTCGGTGACAAACTGCCCCGCATTCGCTTTGAACTCGCAGCGGATGCGGATGTCGCCCGCCGGAGACACTAGTTTGTCAATTATTGCTTGTCTATTAAACAGACATACCAACATTGAGTTTAGCTAATTACACCCGGTCACGCATCACCTAATCAAAATGCATTTAAGCTGTACTGGATTAATATTAGGTGTTAGTTGGTGAAATGAAAATAAAAGTAAAATATATTTAAACGAATTTAAAACGATAAAATCGATTCCAAATTAATATTTACTCGGAAAAACTTAAAGCACAATGTGCACGTGTACTAACTGCATCGTGTGCAATTTGTACGAGGACTTTTATAACGTAGATAATGACCTCGCAGACGCTTTGCGCATATACAAAACTGTCTAAAAATGAAAATAAATAGAATGAAAATTATTAACTCTTTATTTATGGATATATTTTTAAATAGTTTTGCAAGTCGCGCTATGATAGTAGCGAAAATAATAAAACTGGGTTAGAATAGCTTTCTGGTGCAGTTAGTTAACGAGACAGAGGAGGCCGGAACCCGGAAATCCGTCACACATATACAAGTCAGTCAGAAAGTGACCCGGCGCCTCTAGTCTAAACGTACACTACTATCTACATACACATATTCACATAAAATTAACTATGTCCATAAAAGTAAACGGATATTAAACATCCACTGCAAAGTGTTCGAAGCCACACGACACGTTCAGTGCTGCCGAGTCAATTATTCTATTTTCGCTTCTTATTTCCTTGTGATATTTTATGACATCATTTAATAGTTTTTATATATATTGTTATTGGAACGATGTTCTTTATAGCTGCTTGCAGTAAAATAAGACCGGTAGAAATTGACATGTAAGGGAAAAACATTATGATTCTCTGTCTGTCTCCTTCTATGCGAATTTCTCTCTCTCTCTTTCTAACTATTCTTTACATGTGTGTATATGGACATACGAGAAATGAAGAAAAAATTCCGAGCAAATGAGAATCATAAGCTGCTGGTCCATGATATTTTAGAAAATTAAAAAATATGTATAGTGCTTTCAAACAAAAAGAGGCGCATAAAAGGCGCATAACGCTTATTGCTTACGTGACGAAAACATCAAAATATAAACAATCTAAATCTCCATATCGAATTACATCCGGAGTTGAATAAAAACCGTATGGACCTATTTCCCGGTTACCATCCTGCAAACGTTTTCATCTACCAACATAATGTAACTAACGAACCTGGGAACCTGACGTCCTTCCACATACTCACCTTAATGTCATGAATATAAAAAGATATGGAAAGGTATTTGAAATAATATGTATTTGTTATATGAAAATCCCAAAATAAAAATTTCGAAATTATTTAAAAAAATCTAAATCTCGACAACAACGCCACCTACCTAGTCTAACAACTAAGTAGCATCCTTTTAACCTCACGAGTAGATAAAATTCATGAAGCAATCTTAAGCTCGAATAAATAACAGACACTTTAATTTGATTTGAATATATATACATTTACAATTACTTCGTGTTTTTGCATGTTTTTATAGTTATAAGTAGAAAATAAAAAATAAATAGGTACATTCATTTCAATAATGACACGACAGAGTAACTTGGAGCGAACTCTTTACTTGGAAGTTAGTACTCCATTGAGTTCCAACGGCCGCGTCCGCGTCCGCTCCGTGTCGCCCCGGAGGACATGTTTGTCTTACTTACAGGTAAAGGGGTTTGTTCGCACCTCCAGTATTTTGTTACTTCTTTTATTTATATGTAGTAAGTGACAAGTTTTATATACCGATGTTATCTGTAGGGGCATTATTTTTGTAAGTTAAGAATTACAATAAACGTTTTTAGAGTATCATTCGACCATGATTTCACTTGACTTTAAAAGATGACGCTCTCAAACCTGTCTCTCAGTACGAGCCTTAAGATAGGATGAAACTATGCAAGCGCAGTACCGTAGGCAGTTCCTGCTCCCCGGCCCAAAAAGTGTAACAGGGTACCATGAGGTTTTAGTCCATACGAACCAGTCATAACCCACCCTCAACTGCCCAGCGGGGTGGCTATTCATCAGAGATTTCCCCATGTAAAAAAAAGGATGGGACTGAATTACAAGACATTTTTTAGCTTACAGTACAGTATTCACATTACATAATATAGAAGAGTACGAAGTCAACAAAATTCATCGCCTAGGTAATAAAAATAAAGAGAGCAACAAGCCGAGACCGGTATTATGTTCGTTTATAAATAACTGGAAAAAAAACGAAATAATTAAAAATAAAAAAAAACTTAAGGCAATCTACATTACTGAGGACTACTCGAAGGAAGTGTTGGAAAAAAGGAAAGAGTTGCAAGCAAAGTTAACAGAAGAAAGAAAAAAGGGCAATACAGCATACTTGAAATATGATAAATTAATAATCAAAGAGAACAACAATAGCCAAGAAAAAAGGAAAAGAGAAACATCGGCTTCACCTTCTTCCTATAATAGCCAGCCAAAAAAGCAACAAACGTTAAACACTATCAAGTCAGCCAGAGCAAATGCTTTTGATATAATGCGGTCTAGATCCAGCTCTCTTTCGAATATCTCTAATATTAATAAAAACCAATAGCAACTAAAGGACGGCAAACGGAAACCAAAACCAACAAACGAAACTGACAATAAGGAAACAAGAAAACATCGAGCTCCCCCAAGCCGACTGGTCCTCGTGGGGGAAAGAGACCACAACCCTCCAACAATAAAAAATAACAATCACCAAAAATCAGCAATATATATCGCATCCATCAATGTACTTACCCTAAGAAACGAGGAAAATCTTATGGAATTAACATACGCGTTAAAACAAATCAAATGGGACATCGTTGGCATGAGTGAAGTGAGAAGAATGGGCGAAAGTATTACTTCTCACCCAGACTACTTACTCTACCACCTAGGGGAGACACAAGGCCAATATGGAGTAGGATTTATTATCAAGGAACAAATAAAGAAATATGTAGAAGAATTCATAGGAATCTCAGAGCGCATAGCGATTATGAATGTGAAAATACCGGGATATAAGAACCCATGGTCCATAGTACAAGTTTATTCACCTACAGAGCAATCAAATTTAGAGAACATCAATGCCTTCTACCATGATCTGAATGAAGCAATTCGCAAACATGCCCATAAAAATCTTATAGTAATGGGAGACTATAATGGTCAAATTGGTGCAAGACGCCCAGGAGAAAACACAATACTAGGACCATTCTCGTATAGTAACAAAACCAGAAGTAGGAATGGGGAAAAAATTATAAACTTTGCGCTAGAAAATAACTTAACAATCTTAAATACTATGTACAAGAAAAACAGAAAACACATGTGGACCTGGATCTCGCCTGATAGTCAAACGAAAAATGAAATTGATTTTATTATGACGAACAGAACTAGTTATTTTACCAACTTTAGTATCATTAAAAGATTCAATTTTAACACCAATCATAGGCTGATCAGAGCGGAACTAAAAACAAAGCAACCGAAGAAGCCTAGACCAAGACAAGATTTAGGAAACACAAAACTCAACAAACAGCAAATAGAACAAATAACAATCGCCCTGAGAGACCAACTTACAGACTTTAAAGAGAACACTATGAAACTAGGAATACAAGAAAAATACAATTGCTTAGAGAATACAATCCAAACCCGGACAAAACTCATTGCAGTCACCAAAATTGACGCAAAAAAAGGGCTAACAACAACCACGCTAAAACTACTAGAAGACAGATACCACCTACTCGGTGCAAGAAATATGCAAAACAGAAGAAAAGAACTAGCTAAGATTAGTAAAGAAATCAAAGAAAGTATGAGAAAGGATAGAAAACAATTGAGGATGGAAACGATAGAAAAATACATACTCAGGACTGGTGGAACTAAAAAAGCGCTCAAAGAATTAACAAACACAAGGAACTGGATTGTAAAAACAAAGGATGATCGAGAAAAATGGAATTATCGCAGAACAGACATTTTAGAAACAGCTGTATCATACTACAAGAAACTTTACGAAAACAATACTACGCAAGGCGGAATCAAATTGTTGGAAACCTCGAGCATTCCTAACATCCTCTATGAAGAAGTTAAAGAAGCTATTAATAACCAAAAAAACGATAAGGCGCCCGGACCCGACGGCATATGCAATGAAATTTTAAAACATAACAAAGAGATCCTGACTCCTGTGCTCACAGATATGTTCAATGATATCATAAACACCGAAACCATACCCCAGCAATGGACAGAGTCTAATATCATTCTACTTTATAAAAAAGGAGATAAATATGACATCGGAAACTATCGCCCTATCAGCCTTATGTCCAACGTATATAAGATTTTTGCGAAGATCATCTTAAAACGGATCGAAAAAACCCTAGACGAACACCAACCGATCGAGCAAGCAGGATTTCGCAAAGACTATTCAGTAATCGACCACATCCATGCAGTACGTCAAGTTTTAGAGAAATACAACGAATACCAGCTAACATACTACATCGCATTTATCGATTATAATAAAGCATTTGATTCTCTAATACATGAAAAAATATGGGAGGCATTACTCGAACAAGGAATCGAACAAAAATACATTCGATTAATAAAAAACGTATACAGTCACAGTACAGCGAGAATTCAATTAGAAAAGAAAAGCGCTTCTTTCAGAGTACAAAAAGGTGTAAGACAGGGAGATCCTCTATCTCCGAAACTATTCTCTGCAGTACTGGAATCAATCTTCAGAAGACTAAATTGGGAACATCTCGGGTTAAATATAGATGGCGTATTAATGTCGCATTTGAGATTCGCTGATGATATAGTGCTACTGGCAAAAACATCAAAAGACCTAAATGAAATGATAAAAGGACTTGTGACAGAAAGTGAAAGAGTAGGATTGACATTAAATCCGGAAAAAACTAAAGTAATGACAAACGGAATTAAACATACCATAGAATTAGGGAACACTAAAATTGACTATGCTGATGAGTATATCTATTTGGGACAGCTTATAACACAAAAAGAATCCATGCTAAAAGAAGTAGAGAGAAGAATTACAAATGGATGGAAGAGATACTGGAGCTTGAGAGAGGCTATGAAAGATAAAACTCTTCATATAAACACAAAACGTAAATTGTTTAACGTCTGCGTACTACCTGTTCTTACATACGGCTGTCAATCATGGACTTTAAATCAAGAAATATTGAACAAACTAACAACTTGCCAATATGCAATGGAAAGGAGTATGCTAAATGTCAAAAAGTCTGACAGATTGAAATACTGCGTTATCAGAAATAAAACAAAAACTACAGATGTAACAATCAAAGTTAAAAGACTTAAATGGAGATGGGCTGGCCACCTGATTAGAGGAAAGGACAAATGGAGTAAAAGAGTGACACGGTGGTACCCCAGAGAAGGTAAAAGAAAGAGAGGTAGACCACAAAAAAGGTGGGATGACGACATCAGACAAGTGGCAGGAGTCATGTGGAACAGAGTGGCTGAAGAAAAGAAGGAATGGAAAAGGTTGGAGGAGGCCTTTGCCGACTGGCAAACAGATCTAGGGATGATAACCAAGGAGCAGATATTAGTTTAAAGAGTTTATCTAGCTAGAGTCCAGCATTAGTTTTAAGTTTAAATTTACTGTAATTATTTTAAGAGATCTGAATAAAAGGCTATATTATTATTATTATTCACAGCCGAGTACCTACCTATCGAATCCATTCCTACCACTACATAAATAAAAACACTTTTTATAAATAATTTTAAAAAACATAGTAATGTTTATGTAGTAACTCTAGAAATTACATACCGTTTGAAGAGAACTGGAAATTTTCTTACATTTTATATTTATTTTAAATTATGTTATATTTTCATAGTTTCAGAAGAGTACCTAAGAGTAGAGAAGTAATAGGATAAAGCCTAAGAAAACTCCAGTAATTCAAATTACCACATATAGTATATTTATGTTGAATTCAAGTAAAATCAATGAAATGACTATTTTTATTAAAAAAATCAACTGTAAAAATATATAGTTCAATTATTACCAAATACAATATTTTGTAAGAGCGAGCGTTATTCCTGGTGGTCGCCACTCCGGTGCGCTGTGCACTTGTGCCCAATTAAGCTGCTGGGTTCTGTAGTTTCAACAAGGGCAACTCGTTGCCTTCAATTCTATTCACTAAATAAGTACTTTAGCAATTATTATTCAAGCAATTCAAGCTTTTCTGTGTTCACAATTGAGGCTATAATTGCAACTACATTTTTGTATATTATTTTTAGAGAACTAAATACCAATATCATCCATTTTGAAGGTAGATCTGTGGAGAATACATAATATATACACAATGTTGTAAAAAATCTATTTAAGAGGCGTAAAGAAAATAGAAAATAATTATGAACAAAAACATCTTACAATAATATTGTACAGTTCAAAAGTTACATAATATCTAGGTAAATCCTACTGTGTTTCTATGTATGGACTCCCACAAGGCAAAGTTATTTACGATCGCGTGGGTTTCACGCGTTCCGAATAGTTTGTCACTTATACCTGATCTTTAGAAAGATATAATTTTATCAAGCCTACATTTTCTTATCGAGTTTATGGTGTCCTACATATCGCTTCACCAATAATCGCAATATCTTGTTCTTCTTCATTTAAAATGGCAACATGTGTGCGCACAGAATATCACCAATGTCGCGTAGATTGAACTATAAACAATAAAGATTATATCAAACAATACAATGCTTTTAATAATAGTATCAAACAAAACTTTTTTTAATGTACCCAAACTGAGCTATCAACAAACAGACAACACAAACAAAGCACATGTAAACTACACATACAACTTATTATTACCTTACAAACCTACACAAGAGAATCATACTAAAATACAAAGTTTCATTTTAATACATTTCGACGAGCATTCTACAATTAACATATTTTAGTTATTTAATCGTATATCAATTGTTAGAAGGACAATTAAAAATCCATGACAGCGACAGCAGATAAAATCTCTTCGAATTTATTTGACCACGCTTCGTACGCTAAGAATTATGTAATTAATTAGTATCTCCTGAACGCGTATGTAATACATCGAATTAAATTTAATAGTAATATGTGACTGGAAGACGGTAATCGTTCCAATAATAAGACTATACTCGGCTGTTCTAAGTGGTGTGTTGTGTTCTAGATTTTGGGAGCTACTTAATTATACGCAAACAAAATACGTGTCATCTCAACTCACTTTTAATGTAAGAGCCATTAAATTTTTGCAATAACTTTCATTAATATTTATTAAAAATTTCCCACTAATTTTTCTTTTCAAAGTAAAACGTGGGACATGCGGTCACAGACCGAACTCGTTAACAAAGTTTTCAGGCAAGTTTTGATTTCGTTATTACAGCTTTAAAGAGCCACTCGGAAGGGCGGCAAGTCGGGAAAGTGCGCCCTCCGGCAACCGACAGTAGATTTATGGTCTGAACAGAAATTTATTGAAGCGTATTTGGTGACAGCGTAATAGTCTTTTAAAAGTTGCGTAACATATTTATCTGCAAAGCTTATGATTCGAAATTGTATTAATTTACCCTGAAATTATTTCAGTGGTTATTCAAACTTGAAACGTTATAACAAGCACTTCGAAAACCGTCACAAACAAATTAGTAATAAAATAAAGACATATAATAGACAAAAAAAGTAAAAGAACTAGTCCAATTGAGCTAAACTAGTGAATATCAAACGTTATAGAAGTTAGAGAAGTAACTTTGGAGGACGCGAAGCAGTTGTTAGTCACGCTGAGTCGAGAGCCTCGTGCAGCGTGCGCTGGGACTCTGAATCCTCTCTTCCGCATCTCATCCGACTGCGGTACGAGTGCCACACGAGACCCGTCTCAACTTCAACCTCTCTCGACAATCCGTTACTACGGATTTACGATCACACAATGTTACAGAGATAATCTAAACAGTTGGTCAATCATTTTACTTTTAAATAAGTAACCAAAAATTACTTGGGCGTATTTTTATAACTCTGTATCTTACAACAGATTATCAAACTTCTTAGGAAACATTTAAGAGAACTTTCTTTACTTAGAATATTCTAAAATATCTATAATAAATTTAATTTGTTAAACGAGAAAAGCACTTATAATGTACAATAATTTTATGAAACCTTCGAAATACATTTTAAGTGTATAACAACAACAACTGAAGCATTTCATCATAGTAAGGGTTGAAGTTACAAGGTCAAACTTGCTACAAACAGTATTTATTTTGGTAGGAGGCCGGCGCTGGTCTATCCGCGTCCGCTTCTTGAAACCCGTGCTGAATATTTAAACGGGATCCCTCGAGAGAGAGACCCCTAGAACTCAGAATGTCTTACTGAGCTTATTGGAAATCCATTTTATTTAAACAAATGCGTGTATGGAATCGAATAATAGTTTTATGAATATAAGAAAAGTCGCTTGACGGTGTTATATTTTATGGTCTTGTCAATCATTTGGGTTTAGCATATTAACACATTGGAGTATACAACACAGTAATTTGACGATAGATAAATAAATTTTATGAATATCACGGCTTTTTTAAATTTGCTAGGATTTTTTCTTTCCCTGATTCATTGCTTTGTAAATGTGGCTGCATGAAACGCCATAGTATTTTAGTTTTTATTCTAGGCACAATTATTCAATTAATCGAATAACTTTATATACAGCTTGATTAAAAACTTCCAACATAATCAGAATGAATATGAAACGGTAAAATAAATTACGCCAACAGTTCTAAGCGGTGAACTTTAATAATCTGAGTGGATTTCAGTATTATCTTGTAAGATAAAATAGACGCGTTTTACCTGAAATAAAACGCATATTAAAATACTTACCTTATTAGAAGCTTACTTTTAACTCTGCCTGGTGTATATTTCGACACAATGACGAACAAATCTGCCGCGGCCAAGTCCACGGATCTGGCCCCGCCCCCTGGTGAACAGTAGGAGGTGCGAAAGGGATAGTTATATAAGGTAGAAAGAGAAGTGAACGGAAACGGATACGCTACTCTCAATAGAAAGCTTCTAATAAGGTAAGTATTTTAATATGCGTTTTATTTCAGGTAAAACGCGTCTATTAAACTACTTGACCGTATATTAGAAGCTTTCTATTGAGACCTGTTTGTTATCGCCTGGTGAACACGCCAATGTGATATAATCGGATAGGTAAATATTTGTGCGCCAATATATATATGTTATTATATATGTGTATACGAGGTGCGAAAAATAATAGTGCGTAATAATCGAGCTTATAATTAAATAAGCTAAGTAAATAGGAGTACAATATCATAATTTAATATATCTACCTTTCTCTAAGAGAACTATATTTGAAATAAGTTTAAACAGCAAAGTGATGAAATCGTCTGTTTCGCACTATACCAACCTCGAGTATTAAATTAATTTAACAAAAATATTCAGTGTTAGCATGTGGGTATTCTGATTACCAGTTTACTATTTTGATTTGCAATGCTTTCGTATTTCCTTACTTTATTTGGTGTAATTTAATTTATGAAATACCAGTATAGCTACCGCATACACACTTTAACTACAATAACGTTAATTGTTAATTTCGGTAACTGCGCTTCCCACTTTGGGCTAACTACAATATGTGTTTGTTTAAATGTGTTGAATAGATAATTTCTCAAAATTACGTTCTCGGCTACAATTCTAATTAGAAAATCATACATCAATCTAGCGTCTCAAATTAATCATCAGTGACGTAAGCATACCATTTATAAATTTACCGGATGGTGAGCGCTTCTTAATTTGAAAGAAGCATTACTACAACGCCGTATTTACATGTGGTGAAAATACTTTATAAGTACTTACTGGTAGCGTTCTAAAACAGACGCTAAACTTATTATTTATTAAATGAGTTATCTTTAGATGAGTAAGTGTTTAAGTACAAAAACAATACATTTTGTAGTAATAAATATTAGAATACTGTTGCGCGTCCCCGAAGACTTGGTATTTTACCCGTTCTGTTACTCTATTTTTACACAGAAGCGATCAAGTATGGTCACGAAAAATTTCACGAAAGAAAATCAGTTGGGTCATAACTAGTCAATATTTTCGTTTTCCAAAAGTTTGCCTTATAAAATGGGCATTATAGAGCTGTGAAGATCTATAAATATTTGAAATTGATAAATTGCTGTAAGATCCCACATTGTTCAATAAACCCTAAAAATCACAGTCTCACACAAAATAACAAACCAGTGAATACTGGTTTTGACTATTCCTATCAAGACTCGGACGCGACGTGGTAGGTTAGGTTAGGTTCGACTTGTGCTGATAACAAACGCGAGACGGCCCCGGTAGCGGCCGGCGAGCGTCGGTTTGTTACGAATGACAATGAAATAAGAAAAACAGACCGTTACCAGATTTTAACCACCACTTATAACTGGTCTCCACCGACGCATAATATACAATTATATAAAGATATGATTCTATTATCTAGGAGAACTAATTCGATTCGAAATATAGTGTTAAAAATTAATCGATATCTATTTCCAATAGTAACTGATGTGTACGAAGTAGCCAGCGGTTACTATGTCAATAATTTATTAAATTATAATCTACTAGAATTCGAGGTAGTTTAATCATATACCGGAAATTTCTCTTCTCATTCAGTCAACTAATTATTTTCAAATCGTCCAGGTAAGTAATCATTTGAAACCCATGTATGTATTTTAAGAAGTCTAAGTCGCTTATGGAATTGATATTCTCTTAATACTTTTCCAATAAAATATTTCGTCGATTATTCGTGGATTATTCGACCAAATTACACTACACACCAATATCCCTAAAAATACAAAGATCTTTACGAAAGAAGTCTCTTTACAATCAGGTAGTAAACAGTGCGGGCATCAGTAATCTGTGAGATACTTTCCTTGCAGATATCATATATATGTGTACATATTTAGCTTATCGAAGTCATCAAATATTTGGTTCAAATGAAATTATATCAAAATTAGGTTGTAACTAGTACTTTACTCATCAAGGCTTTTAAACTTTGATAATTATTAAATTTCATTGCTAGCTCTGTTGTCCTCAGGCTTTCATAATTCCCCAAAAATGTTATCAAATTTATCGTTTCTACGTATTACCATAACATTTCAATTACATCTTGCCATTTTCCATAGCTGTGATAAGTAGGTCGTGAATAAGCTACACCATATATTTAGGTTGTTACATATTCCATACGGTTTAGACCACGGATTCCCTTGGGGTAGGTGTTGGTCTCTAAGCGATCGATATACATTAAAACTAATTTTAGAGCTAACGAGGTCTAAAAATCTATCCATATTAATTAACCCAATTTATTATTATATTTTTAAAATACTGTATAAGTTGTGTCACGTGTACCAACTTGTTATAAAATTGACAAATATTTTAGTAGCAAGTATCATTTTTAAAACTCAAGTCGTTAAGTGTATATATGTATGTACAAGATGACAAACTCGGCAAGTTAATACAAGTTCGTACAAGATAATAGACAAGTTCGTACAAGATAATAGACAAGTTCGTACAAGATAATAGACAAGTTCGTACAAGATAATAGACAAGTTCGTACAAGATAATAGACAAGTTCGTACAAGATAATGGACAAGTTCGTACAAGATAATAGACAAGTTCGTACAAGATAATATTCAGGCACGTTTTGACTTTTGGCCCGAAGCTTCGCAGCTTCGATTCTCTGTATTTGACGCATATGCTCTATTTAAAAAATATTTGGGAGTCGGAGGTATAAGTTTGCCCAAAATAGTTCGGGAATCCCTGGTTTGGACTTACCGGCCTTATTCAAAGGAAGCACATACATGTGAAGTTCACAATATTATAGTCTTTACTTCTTACATCATTATTGTAAGGTAGGATAAAAATAAATCGTAGTATACCTCACGTTATATTGTTATATTATCATGTAATGAAATAAAAATTTTGTCGTATTTAGGACATGCTGTATACGTCACGGGAAGAATAGTGTCAGATACAGTAACAGGCTCGGCCATGTACTGTACTTGTAAAGATAAACCTAAATAATTATAGTACACTATATTCAATCATTAAAATGTAATTGCTATTTAAATTCATGTATTGCTTTATTCTGACCATGTTCAGACAAAAAATATAACATTCCAGTAAGGTTAGCTAGTTGGCTTAGTTAGTTGCGATGTGATCAAATAATACAAATGTGAATCTTTTCGAACGGACTACACTGTGGGCTTGGCCGCTACAGTTTCACCGAACTATACATCGTACATGAATTACGAAGGCGGGTTACATAATTATCCACACCTCTTTTTGTTAAAAGTTTTTCACACAATAATATGCTATAATTTTATAACAAAGCAAAAGCAGTACTACGCTTCAGTATAGAAGTATCTTTCAACTCGTACTTTCCAGCGAAGAAAGCCAGCCAAACCGAGCCATCAAATATTTCCAGAGAATATGTTACCCGGTGAGGCGCGAAATGCACCAGTAATATAACTAAGTTGTAAATGTACTTTAGCCTGAATTTAAATGAGACCGTCATGAAAGAATAAATCCGCGAGGTTTGTTAGTCAATGTTTCATACTCCAAAATATATTCCAATTAGCAGCAAGGCCTTTTTGCTGACGAATATTTAAAAGATGCACGTTATTGTCATTAAGAACATACCCCGCGAGGGTTGATATACTTGCACTAGTGAATATTTAGTATTTACATAAAATCTCACGATATTCACGAAGGTAAAAGTTGGCCTGAACTCAAATGAGATTGTCATGAAAGAATAAACCCGCGAGGTATGTTAGTCAATGTTTCATATTCCAAAACATATTCCAAAAAGATTTAGCAGCAAGGCTTTTCCCTGACGAATACTTAAAAGATGCATACGATTGTCATTAAGAACATACCCCCGCGAGGGTTGATATACTGCACTAGTGAATATTTCGTATTTACATAAAATCTCACGATATTCACGAAGGTAAAAGTGACCACAAGTAGTTATGTGCCTGTCATAATAGGCATACCCTGCGAGGGTTTATTATTTATCGTTAATTGTTTCACATTACCACAATATCTTACTTACCTACGAGTGTATGATTCGAATGCCCCAAAACTCCCAAGACTCATGAAACGCATAACCCACCAGTGTATACATAGTCAGCAACCTCACATTCCAAAAAGGCGCTATTATGTAAGAGGGCATACACCACGATTAATTATTCCCTTGAGGGTAGCTCTGTATTGTTAATGAATGTTCCACAAAATAGTCGCAATTTGCATGAGACCCCGCGAGGGTAGCTGTACATTTCACACTGCCACACCACAGAGGTGTATTAAGTGGCCAAACCTTTGCTTGTGCCAATCAGGAACGCATACTCCGTGATGGGTTATAGTCACAATTTGCAAGAGACCCCGCGAGGGTAGCTGTAAATTTCACACTGCCACACCACAGACGTAGGTGTACTAAGTGGCCAAACCTTTGCTTGTGCCAATCAGGAACGCATACTCCGTGATGGGTTGATAAACATTTCTTCATCCTCCAGAAGTCAAAATAGTAGACAATTTGCATGAGACTGTCATGAGCACACCCCGCGAGGGTTGCCATACGCCGTTAAAGGACGTTCACATTTTCAAATGATCTCACTTACCTTCCTTTCCTTATTTATGATTGTGGTTTGGCACAGAAAAGTAGTTATGAAGGTAATCTCTCGAAAGTACCACGATAGATATTGATTAGGTCGATTTTGAATAATCAAGTACACATCGGTCGATTCCGCAACATCCAGTACACATCGGTCGATTCCGCAACATCCAGTACACATCGGTCGATTCCGCAACATCCAGTACACATCGGTCGATTTCCTCCCTTCTCTGTAGTCATTAATTCTTAGCGTTTTCATCGAGCGCGGTTGTCAATAACCAGTTTCATTTGTCTTACGATGAAAAGATTTAATATAATAATTTTATTAAACGGACAACCTTATTTCCCATCGGTAGGTCGAAAATTTAGTTTTACAACTATTATCATTATATTTTACACAATTGACTACTTTTACTTTACAAGACTATTATCATTCTTTGTAAAAAACGACCTGGAATTTTAAGCTTAATTTCTACGACATGTGTATAATATACCAATAAAAAAGTCTTCATGAAATAAAATGAACATATTTTAAGGTAGAAATGAATAATACAATACTAATTACTTTTTAAAATCCTTGCAAATTTAAGCAAGTAGAAGATTTAAAAGAAAATAAAGTTCAAATTTAAAATGGAATGGTAAAACCATTAAAATATTAAATTTTCCTGTTTGGAGTTTGAACATTTACGTAATTTTAATTTAAAGAGGCAATGCAAAGTACTTCATTGTTGTTTAACATTAATTATACTTGTGCAACTTACGTGTTTCAAGTTATAACAAGACACTTTTCACGATTGTCTTAAACACTTTAAATAAAAATACCTGCGAGGCATTTTTGAGAGCACAAGTTGTTCGAACGGAAAACATCACGCCAATGACGAACAAATCTGCCGCGGCCAAGTCCACGGATCTGGCCCCGCCCCCTGGTGAACAGTAGGAGATGCGAAAGGGATAGCTATATAAGGTAGAAAGAGAAGTGAACGGAAACGGATACGCTACTCTCAATAGAAAGCTTCTAATAACGGTCAAGTAGTTTAATATGAATATCATTCAAAGTTATTTGTTTTAAGAACTAAGATCGGAATCTAGACACTAACAAAGTACATCTCATATAGCTATTAACTTCATCTACACTTACGAAAGAGTTAACTAGAAAAAAGAACACTGATGGAAAGGATACTCCAGCGCAACTGGATGGCGATGAGCGTAAAGTATGTTTCTTTTATAAAATTTTATAATCAATATTGAATTTAATATTTAGAAGATTTTTGACATCACAGAATATATGTAAAAATGATAGCCCTAAAACAATTAATAGATTAAACACTGAAGACCAATTTGCGCAAAAAAAAAATCTATACTTTATTATGAAAAATAGCATGCAAACATTAGTTTTAAATTTGGCTTATACATTAAAATCTAGTTTAAAGTTGTGATGCAAGACCCCCAATGGAGAAAATGCAACATAAAGAATTTTGCTCCAATGTTATTTGCAGCTTACATGAGTACCTATGTTTTTCTCGATGATATTATGGAATCTTCCCAAAAGAGAACGTGTAAGGTTGTAGGATATAAGCGCAAGTAGCTGACGTTATAAACTACATCGTGAAGCACACCTGATTCCAGACAATAGATACTCTTGTAGCCAGCACTCATGCTATGTCATGCATTATATAACGCGTCGCATCACGCATACACTTACGCAAATGCTCGCACGATTCCTTCTCTGAGGAACTTCAAAATCACTTATATTATATATACTTGTTTTTCTGCGTAAGCACAGCTGGTAACTCGACGCTACTTTAGTTTTGACCATAAAAGCTTTTAAAGGTAGAGTGCATGTGCGAGCACGAAATGTAACACCGCATTGTTATCGTTCCAGCCAGAGAGAACCGAACGCTATCTTATCCTGAGACATTTCTCTCTTCATATTTACTTATGATTAGATATTAGGGATTTTAGATTAGCGGTCACTCTCACGTTAGAAAAGTGTTAATAGATTCTCTGTGGATTATTTTGCCATATCTTCATTTGTATAATGAGCGGTTAACGCCGCGTTCAAGATACGCTTCCTTAGATTTCAAAGGCGTCGTCAAATCTCTCATAACGCTAATTCCTTAAATTGTAATCATTTTCCAACCATAATTATTGAACCACTTCATGCCTAGTTTTAATCACTATTTCTAACTTATTTCGAAAGTTCTCAACGTTTGTTCTTCGAATTCAAATTGTTATTATTGTTTTAATCATATTAGTTTGGGTTTTCAGGATAAAATAATGAAATTGTTATATTTCCAATATTGTTACGTAATCTTTACAAACGTATTATGGTGACATTAGAACAAAATCACAACTGTAAGAATACTGAATAATGTATGGTATCATTATCTATAAGAATATAAACGCAAACGAAGTCGTGGACGGCTCCTAGTAGTATAAATTCAAGTAAATTTATATTGTAATGTATTTGGTAAGTAGGTGTTGTTGTTGGAAACCGTACTTGATACGTTTAGTTTCTCTTCTTAATTGGCAGTTAACAAACAGTTCTAATTTATTTCGCGTGTTGTTAAGAGTTTCGTTTGCGAGTTCGCTCGACTATTTCGTAATTGCTCTCTCTCTATATATATATATATATATATATATATCTCTATATATATATATATATATATATATATATATATATATATATATATATATATATATATATATATATATATATATATATATATATATATATATATATATATATATATATATATATATATATATATATATATATATATATATATATATATATATATATATATATATTACTGTATATATATACTTTTATTACTGTAAATGACTTATTAGTCTATTGAAAACTGACAGAAAAGAATACTCATAATTATAACTCACAAGCTGATCCAGGTCAGGCAAAATATATTCGCCCGAGGAGAAAACTGTATTCTTTTAAAATCTATTCCGACATTAATTTATATGCCACACTTAAACTTAAAAAAAAACAGAAATTATTCTACCAAGTGTAACAGCTACGGCAATAATAAACAACAAATTCTGTGTAAGCCATAACTATTGCCTTGGGAGCCGGTCACGCAACTGTGCCGCACGACATGCTACGTCACTGACATAAGCATACACCGTTCGAACGTTTTCGGTAATGTTCATTTTTTGTCGAGTGATCAACGAGGCTTCCATCCCCACAACCCCGTGTCACACCACTTGGCCCTACCGGACCATTATTTCGTTTAGCCTATATTCTAACCTACAATTTCTATGGCAACTGATCTGCTTCTGATTCACCATAACAGGCAAAAATAATTTTTCAATTCAAACCGGTAATGTCAGGGATCAACGCATGCAAAAAAATAAACAATCTCTTGATCTATCTGCTACTTATTACTATGGATATTATAAAATTCATAATTTATAACATAACAATCTTAAACAAAAAGTTTGTGACTTGATAATTGATATTGACAAATTTACAAACAAATTGACATATTTTAATATACCACATCTAAAATAAACTGTACTTAAGCGTAGTGTTAAGTTATTTGATACTGTAACCTCCTGACGTCACGTGCTTAATAGTAAGGTGAGCATAAATTAGCCAGTGATCCGGTTCATAGTAACTAACCCTTTGAGATGTAAATGGAACCGCGGAGGGCGACGTGACGTCATACCGTCCTGCCTTCTCTGCTCTCTAACCCTCTCTGTACTTTATACTGAATAGTATTACAGACATTATGTATTCCTAATGTATGTCCTAAACTGTACTGGTGTACTCATGTACTGTGCAATATACGTAGGAACAGTAAGGCGATATTCTTTTTGATTTTCGCTTATAGATATTCAACTCGACCAATAATATGTGCACGTAACTGAGAAGCATTCGCCTTATTAACTTGACTGGTTACGAGATGAACGCCGATTCACATTAACTGATTAAGTTACATAGACAATTCATACGAATGGTAAGCACTTCTAGCAGCTTAAAAGAACTTTTGATTTGTTCGAAAGCGCTCATCTCTGGAACTAACAATTACATTTTAATCATAGACCATTTATTGAAGAAGACTATATATTAGCGAACATTATGCTACGACCCTTAAGAGAGATCATACAATGTGTAGGTCACAGAGTACGCTACACGAGAACGAAGCAATAGTACGGGAGGGCCGCGTGTAGCGCCAAGCGGTTGTGAAAAATTAAACGCTAGTGAAATTTCGGGACCGGGATAATGCATTCCTGTAAACAAAGTTTTTTTTCGAACTGACCTACACTGTTGGTCTGGCAAGGCCTCTACAGTTTCACCGGACTACGGCTGAAAACAAAGTTGTAGTACTGTGTTAGTAGTTAGTGTTGTATCCGCGAACATTCAACTTACCTATGTATGGTTTGTTGAATAATGAAAGAGGTTAGTGAAGTGGGTAAGATTGTCGAAACCATAACGACTGCTCGGAGAGCCACTGGAAAACTGGATAAATCTATACGTATAAATAAAATTGAAATATCTAATGTTTGTCATTTACTCTAAAACAGCTAATCCCATTTTGAAATGACTTTTACTTGCAAGTAGACGACGACTCTTTCGAGTGTTATCTAGGCTGCATATTATTACATTTTTCTATAGGGACTAAGCGGTAATGATACAATGTAACATAAGTAACACAAAATCGGTTAAAGGGTGATAATAATTCTAACTAAATTTTTAGTTTTTTCGAATAACTCACAGTTAATTTTAATAAAACACTAAGTTACCATGGAACAATAAAACCATTTTCACATCGACAAAGCCATCGGCACCGGTTACATCAACTGTAAAGCTCATCTATACAATTTTAAATATGTAAAGTGCGTTTCTCTGACGACAACAGTGTTTATAGTCTAGAAAAATGTCAGGGAACGTGAACCCTCCATTTAATTTAACTCTTAGTTAGTGTTCTAAATTGTTAATTTTGTCTTCTGCATGTTTGATGTACCAAACAATAACAATTTACACCCATTATATGTACAATTACAATGTTCCAAATAAAGTTGAAACTAAATCCACATACATCTATAATATAAAAATGAAACGTTGAATGTTTTGCTAAGCGCAAATCTCGAGAGCAGCAGAACCGGTTTCGCTAATTCCTTTTTTCCTTGAAGTACGAGGATGGTTCTTACGGAGAGAAAAATTAAAAAAATTGCCTGAAAATTCTAAAAACAACACATTCCTATACTCCTATACAAACGATTCGTAATAATACTTAACAAGTCAATTTGAACTTTAATACCATGCCATATAGTATAAGTGTTAGTGGAGAGGTTCCGGGAAGGCAAAACAATTGAGTGACGTTAGTATTGTATAAATATTAATGTCAATATTTTTACGATGGTAATATATTAAAAAAAAAATAATTAAAGAATCGACTGTTAGGCGGTACAAAGTTCACCGTGTCAGCTAGTATATAATAAAGATACGTCCGTAGGTAATGAAACGTAGTTTAGAGTAAAAGAATTTATTTGTACGCACAGATAAATTACTACAAGTGCTTTCAATTCCAGTCGTAGTCCACTTATAGATTTCTTCCATTTGTTGCTGCTTGTATTCACTTTAATGTCCAAGATAGAAGTGTCGTCGGACGCACAGTAGCTCAACCGATTAAATTTATATACTATATTTCATGTTTTATTAATTTTGTGCCCGGTAAAAACGAGGGGACAAAATTTTGATTGGTTTATCATTTAAAGAGAAATTTCAAGGCACACAATTTTTTTAACTTGTATGCTTTGGATATTTACAGTTTTGATTTGTGCGTGTTCCGCGAACAGACGTATTACAACGGTACAATTTTTATGAATTTAAGACATGATTTTCGTAGAAAATTTAAAAAAGACTCTATATTTTAATGGCCACTTTTCTACAAGTCATTGCAATATATCCAAAATTCTGGTATTCTATATGCATTGTAGTATAATAGACATCGCCTCCCGGAGAATGTGTCGGCTAGTCGCTTCTCTATATAATGAAACATAGAATATTCAAACGCTCGTAATTGAACTGATGAAGCATGTGATTCGCAGCTCATGCCAGTAAATGCCGAAGTTTCTCAAGGCTCTGTACTTTCGCCTACTCTGTACCTTCTGCATATCATTGCTATGTAGACGACAGCACCATCATGGGTCCTATTACAGTAAGCCTTCTTGCAGTCGGGAAGAAACAGAAAAGAGACGGCAGGAACTTGTCATTGAGTTCGAGCAATCCTTGCGTCGCATATTAACGTGGGGAGCAAGTAACTTGGTTGAGTTTAATGCCAACAAAACACGTGTGCTCGTTAAGATGAAAAAGATAATCATTTACCCCTCTTCCTGGTTTTCAGAACGTCTCGCAAGCAATGCGAGACAGTCTTAAGTAGTAGTGAAATATTTGCAGCGACCTTAACCCCACGGATTACATCATAAAAATGATCTCCACTACATCTCGGAGACTCGGAGTTCTGAACAAGGTGCTATGGTATTTCAGGCCTGATTAGGTATATCTTCTTTATAAGGCACAAGTTCGTCCTTGCGTGCAGTACTGTTCGCACCTCTGGGACGGTTCCGTAAAGTACCTTCTGGATGCCCTGGACAGGTTGCGGACACGGGCTGTCCGCATTGTTAACGATGCAGATATTGCAGAGTATATAAAGTCGCTTCAATTGCACAGGGACATTGCCCCACTGAGCGTGTTTTACCTTCTGTATCACAGCGAGTTTTCTGAAGCACTATTGAATTTTATCCCTTCCTCTTCTTTCCATAACCGAACCACACGCGATGGTTTGCGGAGACACAGTTTTACCGTAAATTCTATCTGGGCACGAACGAAAAAGTTTGCAACGTCTTATCTTTGCGGTACTGTGAAGATGTGGAACAATCTCCCAGCCAGTGTGTTCTCTCCTTCCTACGACATGGGGTCCTTCAAGCGTAACATGAAGAAATATTTACGCAGGCCGGCATGACAGCGGTGATTGGCATTGGACTAGTTGTCTCTCAGTGGTGGGCTTTGTTTTTGGATTGTATTGTGCTTATTGATTCGGATTGTATAGTGCAGTCACTTTGCCGGGCTACAAGAAAAAAAAAGATAAGATCTGACACTAATTCTAGCAAATTGTGTAGAATTATTTATATTGTACCGTTACATAATTATATCTCATATTTTTATGTGAAACATCAAACATAAATATTTTTAAAATCAAAATAGAAGAATACCAATCAAAATTAACTACTTCAAAATATATTACTTTCTCTACTCTGTACGACAAAGGTATATTTATAGAAATGTAATTTCATAATCAAACCATAAAAAGTCGCAGACAACATGAATAAAAAAATAAAACAAACATAAAATTTTAATAAGAATTGAATAAAATATTATAATGTTTGTTTATATTATAAAAAAGGGCCGGAATGAGATTCTAACAGAATTCTTAGAATCTCCAAACAAAGTCTCATTATGTTTTCAAATTCACAACAATCAAAAGAAATGCCGACAATTTTATTAATATGCGCCAGCAAATTATGAGAGAAATAGTACAAGCGCGTCGCGTGACTCGGAACACCTTGCTGGTACTCTAATACCCTAATCACACGATCACTCTGTATATACCTACGTGACGGATTTGATTCCGCGCTGTCGCCATGAATACGCTGTTGCGATATAGAGGTCACTGCTAACCCTGGGAACGCCATAGTTTTGTTATAACTAATTATTACAAATACCTTTAGCATTGGTATTGCAACTCCTGGGGGGTTGCGAAGGAATATTGGGTGGGCTCTAAAAATAGGATGATAGGACGGCCCGACTAATAAGATTTTTTTCTTATGTTTGTGAATATTAGTCTATGCGCTACCAAATAATTTATTTTATTTCGATGTCAACCCAAACTCATAGCATCTGCGTACAAAGTTTAAATCCAATCTCGCGTCCCACGAGATGTATTTGTATAGTATATTCTAGTATTCGGGCACAAGCTCATGTGACCTTTTACGAGAAGTTGGACTAAGATAGTCCAGCTGCTGGAACACACCAACAGGAGCTTGGCAGTAAATTTTCAACTTGAAGGTAGTAACCAGCTAGACGGACTTATAGCATGGTGGTTTCAACACAATTTTTTCCTACACTTAAAGCTCCGAATCAGTTGCAAGGATTCGAACATACGTCAATCTACGCAATGTCCAAACGCGCTATCAACCTAGCCATCATCGCTTCAGATTTGAAGAGATAGATATGAATGAGAGAATAGATAGAGATGAAGAATTTCATATTATTGAAATATAAGTATTTCTTTAATTCACTACATCGACCTACTTTTTACATATACTGATATACATGCATTATCAATTGAGAAATGACATAAGCTTTATGTATACAACATTTTATAAACAGCGGTTATTTAGTACTAGCTGATACCCGCGGCTTCGCACCCGTTTTTTTTAATTGTATTAAAGTAATATAATGGTGAGAAGTGGTAGAATTACAGAAATGCACGATATACAATTTCTCTTAAAAATGTTGTTATATAGATATTATTAACATAATTAAATTTTTGCGATCATACAAAAAGTAATCACTTATCTATTCCGCAAAAAATTCTATAATGGAACTGTTAAGGTAATAATACATGTCTGGTTTAATATTGAAAAAAAACGTCTTCTATTTTCAAAATACGTATTAACTATACAAAAAATTAGAAAATGGGCAAACGTGGGCAAATGACATACTTCAAGAATCCACCTTGACATTTTCAATTTTTGAAAGTTTTTCGGACCCTGGCCCACGCAATTTAAATCATATTTATTTAAATTTTTTTTATAGAGGTGGGCAAAAAAAAATAAATCGTGAGCAAAAAGGGGAAATCGATGGGCAAACCCTCTACGCCTTTGTCAAATCGTTACGCGAAAAATGGGGAGCCAACTTTCCGAAGCTATGGTTAATGAGTTATGTAGAAGCGATCACGGTAAATAAAAACAAAATGGCTGCCAATTTGACCAAAATACAAATTAAGCAAATTACATACTTTAATATATTCATTACAATTATATTAATTCTTGGAGTCCAATACAGTGCTTGAGCACATGCTTACAGTGAACAACATACTTCTGCTAAATTTCACGCGGAAGAAGTCGTGGGTGACGGCTAGTCTAAAATAAAATAACCTAAGTTAGTTCTTATAACTTCAGTTATCTGCTAGTTAAAGTCATGTGAAAATTGGTCCACTCGTTTCAGATATTCCACACTGATGAAATCGCGAGTAACAGCTAGTAAATAATAAAATAGCTCAAGTTATTTCTCATTACTTTAGTTATATCTAAGTGAGAGTCTCGTTAAAATTTGGTGTATCGTTTTGGATATTCCTTATTGGATAGGAAAAACTCGCGGGTAACTGCTATTCTAAGATAAAATAGCCTAAATTACTCTTTATAAGATCAGTTACGTGCCTGTAAAATTCATGTGGACATAGTTCTATCTGTTTTTTGGAGAATACAATGTGGGCACAGCTACAGATAACAGCTAGTTTAAAATAAATTAAACTAAGTCAGTACTTATAAAGTCAGTTATAATGCCAGTAAAAGTCCCGTGAAGATCAATCAAATCGTTTTAGAGATGTCACTGCGGACAAAGGCGCAGGTAACAGGTACTTTAAAAAAATAGCTTAAATTACTTCTTATGGGGTCAGCTATCTACCAGTGAAAGTCCCGTAAAAATCGGTATTGCCGTTTCGAATATTCCGCTACGGGCAAAGTTGCGAATAACAGCTAGTCTAAAATAATATAGCCATTTCGAATATTACCCGGAACATACAGACTGACAGACAAAAATTTTAAAATTAGATTTTTACTATAAGTAGCTTATACGCTTTCATATCCAGTCAGTAAAAAGTAGGTGTTTTGATAATATATATAGACACTTTATTTTTATGATATCTATAGATTGCAAGTCAAAAATTCGAAATAATACTGACCTAAAATTACATTTTTGAATGAAAACTTACTAATTCTATGAACATAAAATAAATAGTGGCGTGTGAATATTCGAATTAATTGATAACGAATCAAACCGAATAATACGATTCGAAATGCGAATTGAACATACGAATATTTCGAACTATTCGGATTAGTCAAATAATTTAATTTATGCGTCAAATAAGCATTAACTATAAAATGCTACGAACTAACCAGTAACGCCATCACAGTCGACACCAGCCATTAAAAGCTACTGTATTTCTATTTTTAGCCAAAATGTGGCGGGAAAAAGTGAATATTACAAATTTAAGAAATTAAATGTCTTTCATTCTTATTTGAATATGTTTTTTTTTCAACGGCACTGACAATTTTCTTTATGGACTATAATCGATTTCTTTATTTATAAATAACCATACAAAATATTCCAATATAGTAAAAGCTATACATTTGTACCTTATTAGTTGTTAACGAGTTTTGAGAGCTAAAATTTAAAACGGTCCTTTTAATGTATGTTATAAAAAATTAGAGCACAAAATTCTAGAAACCTGTTAAAATATGATATTATACCAAAATATTGAAATTTCTTTGAAACAAAAAAATTCAGCTATTTCTGTTAAAAATTGTCAAAATTGAAATACTATAAAATTATTTCGATTTCACTGAGAAAGTGTATTTTTAATAAATATTTTCACTAATATGCATTTATTATTGTAGAATTGAATTACATAGTAAATTGTTTTTGAAAGGAATTTCAGTCTTGATATTTAGGTTATAATTTTTTTGACATTAATGTTTTTTTAAATTTGAATTATTAAAATAGTGAAAAATGTTGTAACTTTTCCTATAACTATTAGTTTAATAATTCTACCCTATTTAAAAAAAATTGGAAAAGTTTGAATTTTCTATTCAAAATTCGGATAGAACAACATACGATTTGGTTCGGTTCAAGGATTATTCGCACATCCCTAAAAATAAATGTGTTACCATGGCAACGATTATAATATTATTGGTTACTATAACACCGGTTGTCTAATGTCAGGGGCTATCGATGTCTGTAGGAGAATATTTAATTTTAACTGAAAAATGTATTTAGGATAGGTTTTAACTCAAATCCGTTCTTAGTGAGCGTCTACGTTGCAAAAGGAATAACTATGGTTAATTTCAAGTCAATCGAACATACAGTTTTGGAGAAATCGTGATGAGTCAGTCAGTGGTATTCCGCTTATATATATATAGATTTCAGATAAATCCGAACGTTGAAGCAAACATATAGAAAATGTTGTAACGTCAAATATTATGCCAAATCAGTGAATATGAACTAAATAAATTCGTAGGTAAACAATTATAGAATTGACTAACTGTTAACAATAAATATAAACGCAAGTACTGTCACACGACTAAATAATTAAAAGATACAAGCATTTGAAGTCGAATCACAACACTTAAAAAATCAAATTACTTGTTTTACTAAATAAGCCGAAGAGGTTCAACAGTACCTTGTTTCTTACCTTTTAGTGCTTTATACCCATGTGTATGATCAAATATATACGCAAGTTTGTATGTCAGTTACACTGAGTAGTAATTTTCACCAATAAACCGCTTAAAGTATATTTTTTCACATTTAGTACCGACGACGTTGAAACCATTAGCTCTCACATACTCCATTAGCCTCGCATTCAGTTTACTTTATAAAATTTATCACAAACTCACACAAAAATGTATCTTATTCATAGCGGAATACAGTCTTGTAAATGATGAATATTATGAATGAAATTGGCAGGAAGGTGAATAGCTGAAATTAGAGGAGTTTCGCAAACAAGGGACGCTGAACACTTTAGTGGTAAATGAGAACTCTCGACAAAAAGCTGTCCTTTTGTTTCATTCAAAACGTATTTTCGTCTGAAACTGACTATCGCCTACGGCTTCGCTTCGTGTAAGGCTTGGTCATTTACTATAAAGGAAATTGTTTTATCAGGGATTCTGTAAAGTTATCGAACTATTGCAAACCGATCGATTACTTAAATATTAGATTAAGATTATTTAGGACATATTGACAACACTGCGCTTTCCACTGCGATGGTACCCCAAGTGAGGTATTCTAGTCACCCACCCCGGTTTCCATATAAATATATACGAATATCATAGATGTGTAAAAGATTTACATGTATTTTTTGGCGCTTTAATAAAGACAGTTAGTTTATCATAGTTAAAAAAGCTTTATAAGTATTTTCACGCGAATCACTTTTTTTGTTGCACTTTTTTATAATATGTTAAGGATAACAATCATTACCGTTATTCTTAGCAGATGGATATATACCAACATTAACTTTTCTAATACAGTACTATACTACATTATCTGGACAACGGGACCAATTTAATTCTCTTTGTTTCTACTGTATTTAACCATTATACCTATGTACATGTAACACATATAAACATTCCGGAAGATATTATGCAAATGATAGTGGACTCCAAAAACCGTTGAATTCCTGAAGGCGGTAACAGTTAATTGAAGGATAAAAGAAGTATTTAATATTATAACCAATAAATGACTGAAACATTCCAATTCGGCCGCGAGTGTTTCTTACTAAAACACATCATCAGCCCAACAAACGCTTGGGTTTATATTAAGTAAGGTTTATTGTAATGTATCGCGCTTTTCACTTAGTGCTCTAAGAGTTATGTGACCGGTAACCAGTCACCGCGTAATGGACTCGGTGTTACTATTTACTTTTCGTGATATTCGTATAACCAAAATAATTTGTAAATCTTTCTAAGACTTTTGCTATATTATTGCGTTTAAAATGTAACAAATCTTTGAATGCTAATTCTATATTTACAATTGTATCGTTTATATTTATATAAATAGTCCCAATGTAATATGAAAGTATAAAAGTTATAAGACAATCCGCACAAAATCATGGAGTAACTATAAGTAAGGTCGAAGGTCAGATCTAGACACACCTAACAAATAAGCTAACAGCAGCTAACGGGAGTGAGGACAAAGTTTGGGTAGTATGGAGGAAAGCGAATTGCTTTCATGTAGCATTACGTTAATTTAACGCGACGGCTGACAACGCTCTCTGCGCTGTTGAAAACTGGAAATCGTGTGCTCTTCCGCTTGGGTACAAAATAATTTTTATTAATAAATTATTATTATGTATTAACTTATCAGATAATGATTATATAAGTGATGTAAATTTTGTATTTTAAAATAGACTATAGGAATTCATTGTGAATAGTCGAATGGATATAATTTTTTAACACAATATTAAATAATTTTAAAGCGACTGTGAAATCAACAGCGAAGTCATGTACAGACAATGTAGTCATGTACAAACAATAAAACTTAGTAATAAAGTTGTTGTGTATAAACGAGAATTGGAGTAAATTTTAGTCCAATATTTCGAATTACAAACGAACAAGTTTCAGAAATTTAGTACCTCAATTCTGTCCTCCCAGTACATCTTCTTCCATAATTTATTGTGTTCGTAATAATTTAAATAAGATAGATTTTTATGAACCACTGGCATAATTCTCAGCTATGCCATGTTTTAGACAGAGCAATAGCGATGAAAGTTTTTTTTATGTAATAGTGTTACACTCTACACCAAATTACATTACCGTTTTACAAAACACCATATAAAATATCGTTTACTTTCAAAACTGATAAAGTTGTTAATAATGCAGATATTATCGTGTTTATAGAGCCACTTTAGTTGCGCAGGGACATCGCCTCACTGAGCGTGTTCTACCGTTTGCATCATGGCGAATGTTCTGAGGAATTAATCAATTTAATCCGTTCCTCTCCTTTCCATAACCGAACCACTCGCGCTGGCCGTCAGAGTCGCAGTTATACGGTAAATCCTATTTGGGCACGAACAAAAAGTTCGCGACATCTTATCTTTGCCGTACAGTGAAACTATGGAACAAATTTCCAGCTAATGTGTTCCCTCCTCCTTAAAACATGGGGTCCTTCAAGCGTAACGTGATGAGACATTAGATGAGAGTAGTCTCTTGGTGGTCATCATTGTTTCTGGATTGCATTGTGCTTACCATCATGCTTCATGCAGTCATTTTGTTGTGCTACAATAAAAATAAAAATCTGTTATGTTTATTATACGAAGATTGATCAGTATTGTATCAATACAATTGTATTATTTATTGATAAATATTTACTTTAAATATACAAAATATATAAATAGTTTACGTTAAATGTGGCAACAGATAATATTGGAAATAATTATATATCAACTTAATTCATTATTGTTCACATCTTTTTTCCATTTATTACTTAATGTAACAAAATTAAAAGTTGATCAGGGAATAAGCCTATGATTTAAAAAGAACTATGCAAATCAATAAAGTAGTTTTCGAATTATAAGCATATTAACTAACAGAGAGGCAGACGTTGTTTTTTTCTAATATGCGTAAGGATTTAGCTATTTCCTTACTTGAAAAAACCGAGCATTAATTACTAAGTATAGAATGCGCTCCGGTAGAAAGTTCCTGAGGAGTGAAGCAGCTGAGACGCTGAGTGTCGATGACCGATCCCAACTATTTCCGGACGCAGCGTCGCGGTCGGAGCTATGAATGGTTTGCTCGTAAACACGCGCGGCTGAACCGTGCCGGAGCTAGCGCCGCGCCGCGCCATTCTGATGCTTTGATCTCAGTGAATGATTTCTCTCGCACATTACAATGTTTATGTACGGTTTACGATTCAACCTCGAAACTATGTACAATTGTTTTTGTTACTTTTCATGTTGGTTTTAGATTCTTAGATAATTTACTGTAAAACTAACATCAATGCGTAGACGATTACTATTCTTTATAATGAAAATTATTTTTGAAGTCTTATACTCTGCACGCGCTGGCAAACAGTTACAATAATGCTTAGTTCTGCTTAATATCGATGTATATAATAAAAATGCCCTGTAGTATTTGTAAAAAATAATTTAGAAATAATGTTTATCCGAGAAATATTTAAGAAGTCGATTTGTGATTTACTTTGGGATAATGGACATAAATCAACGTTTTCTCACCTATCACTAAGGCCCTCACTAAATATGACGTTCATTCGTTGAATCTGGTAAATATCGCATTGCACCACTTGCGCGGTACCACCAGTAACCAGTAAAATTGTGAGCGATCCTTCTGAAACAGCTTTTTTGACATATAAATGTTTTTGTAGGATCTACTGTACCCGAATCATGCCTATCCCAAAGGATACTGATTAATGCCTTTTGAATCGATGCCAATCTCATCATAGGTTACAAGCCCGTCTGATTCAAACATATGATGTACATGATCAATGTTTTCGTTATTCAATGTAGATGGAGAATAGTCGCGAAATTCGTCAGTGAGAATGAACATATGCGTCAGAATTCAGCAAACCAGCTATAAACAGTAGACTAGCGTGGTGCTTCATCGTCAAATACAGTTTGAAGGCGAGTGATATTTTTCTGATAGGTCAACCTACACTTAAAATCGTAGTAAATGATATTACGAAAAAAATCAGTAGTTAAATCTATGGTAACGTTCAAAATGGATGCAAAATGTAAAACCAAGTGACAAAGAGATGAAACAAACTGCATTTTAAAGCCAAAGAATTTCATTTTCAAACATCGTAATTTGCTCCTAAGTATTCTTAATGTAAGTGGCCAGTTTAAGAAATTTTTGCGTGTACTCTATGTAAATAGTGATAGACTACAATGATCGCGAGGACTGCATACTTATTAACTGTTTCGTCTCGACTGGGAAATCGACCTGTAGAAATGTAATGGATTTGCAAATAAAGATAATTATTATTGTCACCAAGCACGTGTATATGTATTCTGGCAGCTGTACTTGAAAACTATATCCTTTAGGTTTAATGTGGTACTATCAATTGTCAATTAATGTGAGATCAAATTATGCTTAAACAAAACATATGCAATTTGTCAAAATATTTGATTTGATTTTATTAAAGTCGTAGTAAATTACAAAATACGTGACCATTTTAAAGTTAGGGGACCAATTAGTAACATTACCGATCGTCACCTTCTAGAAGATACGACTGCAACACACTGCCAGACTCACCCTGTATCCCTGTTGATGCCTAACAGTCACAATTTTTACGCTAGCCGTGTAAACCTAATACGACTATTTAATCCCGAAGCATACTTTATCATTTTGCTCTTATAATTGAACTCGTTGTTCGTAAGACTCATGCACAACGGGGGTGAGGTAGGAAAACAGGAAAAAAAAGTACATTAGACAGTGTTAAAGCATATAAATGAGAGAGGCCAACGCATGGCGTCACCAGACGAGGCGACATCTCGTGCACTCTAGACATCAGTTTCAACACACAACTAATAAGCACACAGTTTATTTAGATGATACATTTTTATTGTTATATCCGTGCGCCATGGAAGAAGCGAGGCCAGTCTCCAGAGCGGCGGCGGCGGCGGCGGCGTGCCAGTTTAAACATCGGCGACTTATACCGTTTCCATTTTTCATATCATGCTTTTAAACTATTAGAATATAGACTTACATATTTTCTCTATGGTCTAAACAATAATTAAATAACAGTGATTTGACACATACGTTATCTTATAACCCTTACCTTTTTTTAATTTTTACGAATAATTACAATAAACTAGGGATCGTAGAAAAATCCTCCGATAGGTGTAGTTACGCCAATATATATGGAACTGGTAAGACATCGGTCAAGCCAATAACTCGATTTACAATGCAGAATTACCTACACATGTTTATATATTTCGTATTTATTTAATTTTACACCCATTTTACCCCAATTCCTACATAATTTGCTAAACGAAATCACATATGCTAAGAATCTATGTATTACTCATTCGACCTTATCAACTTCTGTAAATAAATGTATATATTATAATTTAGTTCCTACTACACTTTCCTTCTGAAATAAATCTAAATTATTAATACAAAACGTCTGCCCTGTAAGAAGAGAACCGCGCGCTCGCGTCAACAACTGCGCTCAAATGTGATCTGTAATGTGTAATCCGAATTAAAAATAAATAATAGATTGATTTACATTCAGCGTGTTTATAGTTTACGCCAGCGTCTTCTCTATTTATGGTATAACTGTCTGTTGAAAATTCTTGATGTTTCTGCGTATAGACAGACGGGCATCGTGACTCACGTCTGTTTCACGTCATCAACTTGTATGTGGAATTACTATATACATTAACATCATTTAAAAATATAGAATTGGATGAATATTTTAGAAGATTGTATAATACAGATAACATTCCATTAAGTGAAATATATTGTTTGACCTCAGTGTTAGAACAGCAGCACCATTTAAAGAGTACAAAATTGTAATATTAGTTCGCATAAAATACACTGTATGTTAATAAGATTTAATAGTAATATACCAGGTTCGAATAACGACAGCTAATGTTGACAGTGTTCTGCTCAGACTGCACTATAATGCTTGTACTATACTTAACATGCAGTCATGAATATACGTAATATAATGTTACTACGTCATGTGTCGATAGAATAGTAAATATTCTAATAATGCTTTCCTCGTCCTCTCCCTCTCCCTGCTCTGCGATTCTTCACTGCAGCGCCCGGATAAGATTTCGTTTCATATTAATAAGCAAGAACACCTTCAAACTTTTATATTAACGGACGTGTATCAATGTCGCGCCAAGTATGCTAACATTCGCGAAGTTTCTCAATAACTGGGGAGAGACGAGTCGCGGGTGGGCGCTAGTGGGAGGGGCAGCATCACTCGACAAGTTCAAATTTACGAGTACACTTCGTAACCGTAAAATCGGATCAAAATAAATTATTGTTATTGTTACACTTTCGACAATAAGTAACTATTACAATATTTCAACGTAACCGTAACAATATTTCATGTCTCAATACCGCCTTTATCAATTTAAATGTATAAATATAGTTTTCAAATTATTTTACATATCAAATCAGGAAGCGCTTCTTGTATTCTTTACTACGAAAATATCAACGGCTTCTAATCAACTTCAAAGTCTCATGCAACATCCGCTTTTAGCCTGCAGATTCCGTATATGTTGTGTAAGTTGCACCACTTCATTTAATATCAACACAGATGTTAAACCAAAAAAATAACATAAAAAAGTACCATCGAACCCACTGCACCAACTAATACGGAACAGTTCGTCGATTGTTAAAGCGCTACAGCGCAGCGCGACACACGTCTCTACACTACAGCTTTCTGTTCTATAACAACGTTTCGCTACGTACTCTAATCAATTTAGTTTGTCTCTAAGGCTGCCCGCTTTACCCGCAGACGCTCGTGCACTCTCCCCGTATCCGCTACTTCATTGTAATAAACCGTTAAACTAAATTTACTAATGAAAATTGGATTTTACTATCTAACTCTTTGTAAACTTTGGTCACTTGCATTTCAAATCATTTAATTAATTAATGTTCTGTATGAACTACGCATTTAGTATCAGCTTTGCGATTTAGTCAGACTAGACACAGTGAATTGGTTTATCTACAAATCTATGCAAATTTAATCATTTTACATATTGATAAAGTCTTCTTAAATAACGGAGACATAGCAGAGACACTTCAGTCAGTGTCAGTATCCCGGTACACATATCAAGTGAAAGATTTTAAATACCAACACATGTAGTGGTTTCAAGACGCGACAAGTCTTAAGGAACCTCTGTTATATCTTTGTTATAATGTAGTTTACATTCGGAAAGCAACTATTCAACCCTACTCGTTGAATGTAAAGAAATATAGTTCGAAAATTACTGGCAATGGTCTTGTGGGGTATCATATAGCTTTAGGTTAAGCATTATGAAATTTTCAGTAAGTGACGTTCGCGCAGCGTCCTGCATCGGTCGCTTGCCCCAATAAATAAGTATACATGAGAATTCGTTTCCTTGGACCGCACCCGTCGTCACTTAATAATTAGTTAACCATACCATACGTGACAATCTCATAAAGGAATGACTGCTCGCGTCAAAAAATGGACAACAATTCGAACAAAGTTTCATGTAACATCGTGGCGTCTATTCTGGACATTTGTGTAAAATCAGTTACATTTAAGCTGAACAATTTAAATTGAACCGCTAATACCGTAATAGCGTCAACACACATTCGAGAGAACAGATGTAGCACTCTACTGTAGAGACGTAGACCACAACAAGTCCTTTTATAGTCTTGAATCTGAGAGTCGAGCCGTTATCTCCCGAGCAGTACACCCATCCAGAAACACAGAAACATCTCAAAGCATAACATTTTCACATCTTTTAGCATTCATAAACATGTCCCTTAAGCTAGCCGAACTTAAATCAAATAATAAGTATGCCGTTGTGGATTGTAATTTCGAGTCGAAAAATTTGGATAGGTTTATCTTTTAGTGATATATCTGTAGTTTAATCGCTGTCGCGCAATAAATGCTTTTATGTGGGCGTTAGACCACATTTGTCCGGCGCTCCGTTGAACTAATTGGTATTGGGAAAACTATTGAGATAATATCGCTTTTAAACGTTCGCAATAAACTAACTATAAAATAAATAACAATGAAAATGATTTAAATGAATTACAGCCTGTACGACTACCTATTCACGTGAATTATACTGACTTGATGACTACGCAACATAATACATAGCTGGTAGTGCAATGATTACAAAAATTACACTTGAAAATCAGTCGAAGTTACACAAAGAGTCGTGTTGACTGTCTTTAAATTTCTCAGACACACATGGTGGTCCGCCTGAGCGTGTTGCGTCTCGTGATCAGCAAGTAACCAAAAGTTCAGTGAATTTTCACATAAATACACGGTAAAGACCGAGTCCTAAGTAAAAAGGGGGAGGGATCGGTAGATTGTTTCACTGTGTCAATATTAGAGATTTTTTTGAAATGGAAAAGATAAATCATAAGGACCTTTTTCTCAAAACGAGCAGAATAATATAGCGTATAATGCGGCACATAATAGATGTACGTAATCTAAAGAAACGTTGAACCTCCGAGCGTGAACTTACCGCTAGCACTGAACGGAAATTAGAAACACGAATAAACAACTCGCAGCGGTTTACAGTCGGTCTTGAACAAGATCACAGATCTATATAAAGTTACAGATAGAAAGATTTCTTGTAACTTATTACCAGCCAACCATTTAGAGTACAACACAATTCCAGAGCGCTGGTGCCTTACGGCGGATATAAGTTTATCGATTGTACTTCCAAAATAATTATTGCATAAATTAATAAGCATTTGTAAATTATAGAGGATTCGTAAAAAATGTCGGCGTACTCGACATAACAATAATGATATACTTACAAGGATACATCCATAAATGTATATGGGTATAATCCGTTTGGAGCTTGTAATGGTATCAGTTATAATATCACCAAGGATTTACGAGCAATGTCATTCTTATTCAAGTACCGACAATCTGGCTTATGTTCCTTAGTATTGCACCTTTATTAATTTCTCATTGACTATTTTTAATATAATATGAATAGCACAGGATTATTTGAATAGAAAGAAACAAGGAAATATTTATTTCAAACTCATACCTACACCATAACAAATATATATAATTATTTAAGGGGAATGTAATAAATAAGTATCGCAAGGAGTCGAAAAGGTCTTTGTCTCAGCATAAGGCTGCAGGCTTGCAAGTACAGGCGTTGCGGCGTTGATTGTCTGATAAAACCTGTAGACACAAAAACACTGAGAAAATTACACTGCAATTTCAAAACAATATATCAATATGCTAAGCTTATGCATACATGATGATTATATTTAAGCCATTGCTGCCTATATTCAATAGATAATCAACGAATTATTTTCTGGGTGAAAGCTACCCTATATTGTTTTGTGTATCTGTATGTACCCCTGACAATGTGTATTCAATTTTTCATGACAATCGATTCAGTACTCTCACATTCGCATCTATAATTTTAATTGAGGTTATATTTAGTAAACATATTTTTTTTTCTGAAAGATTAATTTTATAACATAAGCTATCCACCAGAGAAAGTTTCATCTAAATCTGTCCAACTAGTCTCGGACTAATTAGCTGGAACAAGCTGGGAAACAGATAAATATTTAAAAAATTGCTTGTTCTTATAAGAACCGAATATATTTTCATATCCATTTAGTTAAAATCTATTAATTTGATATTACAGACAAACAATTCGATTTTATGTGTTTGTATAAACAAACCGAGTAGTCGCAGATTGTACTAATTACTATTCCTTACTCTCGGGCTGCAAAGAAAGCAAACGAGATTTCCTAAATGTATTCAGATATACATTTAAAAAGATTATATCTAAATTTAAAGTTGAATTAATTTAATACCGTCGTGTTTATAGTTTTATTGCCATACATATTTTTAATCTTATGCATTTATTTACAGCTTGCTAACATTGTTGCTATAAATATGTATGTAACTATCATTATGTATTGCTCTTACTATATACTTTATTAACTGAGTAACAGTTTCGTAAAAAAATATTAAAGCACACCTAATCAATACCGCAACAATTAATTCAGTATTCAACATTGCGGTGAACGAAAAGATGTAAGCTTTATCAGAACGTTGAGAGAAACTATCAAGTCTACAGACTCTCATCTATATTTCAACAAGTAATTATACAAAAAGTTAAGTTAAGCTTCGAGTATACGTAACATAACAATTGTAAATACAGTCTATAAAGAAACTTGTTCATTCATAGAACAAAGCGTTGCTCTCCAAAGAGGTTTTAAAAATCCTCCTATTTTATTTAACGTAAAGGAAATTTCGATATTTACTCGTGTCTTTTGTCGCAGGCTGCTTTTGTCGTCGGGTCCGTTCCCGGCGCGTCCCGCCGCGTCATTGATGTCAGGGAGTGCGTTTCCTGCTGGGGTTCATTATCACGGCTTTGATTTAAAAAGGTTATTTTAAACATAAAGAATTTCATAATAACGACGAAACGATAATTATAAAACGCAAGAGAAATCTCCAAAAGAACTTTCCTTGGGAGGCCATTTTGTTATTATGCAAAATCAATGAAATATTCCACTTATTGATTGAACCCTTGAACAAATCAGCGAAAAGCAAATTTAAACCTTAACAGTCTTTGACACAACGCATGTAGTTTTTCGCACACATACGCAAATATTATTTAAATAACTATGTTTCTTGGGTGTGGAAAGAAGAAAACTGTAGAATGTAATGATGAGTGGATTCAAAATTTGTTATTTAAAATATTTAATATTTATGTAGTAGTTGTATAGTAAATTGGAAAATGCAATAGGTGGAACTTGCCGACATAGCGCTACGTTTGGCATTGGACAAATTTTAGCTAAAGAACCGGATTGTACTTACTCCAGGTGCCGCGGAGTAATCTCTTCGAGATGCTACAAAAACGTAATGAGGAATATCAGAATTTTGATATTTAGCAGCAAATGCTAATGTGATCACGACTCATTGTCTCATTGATTTAATGTTGTCTCCTCCTACGAAAGTGATTAAATATTCGAAAACATGAAATAAGATGTTATTCATTGTTTTAATAATAATATAGATTTGAAGCAGGTTACAACATTTGGAATATTAAAATTGTATTACTTTTCCGCTTCGAGAGCTTATAACGCGTTACAATAATATTTCCTCACGAGAACGTTACCTTTTACAATGTTAAATATAATTTCTAAATCAGTCTAAATTTTAGGGTTTAGCTAAACCTCTAGATTTTAGAGAAGACCTGAGTTCTCCCTACTACGAATATCCGCGGGATTTGCATTAAATACATCGGTGATATTCTTCAGCATTCAAATATGTGTGATTGATTTATAACAGTCATTCACTTCTTCAAATGATTGTGCTGCTTGCTGTAGGCAAAATTCCTACGATTTTCTTCATGGCCATATTTAATACACAACTTCTTTGGTGTGTATTGTTTGTACCGTGGTCTCAAATGTTTATACTAATAAATATCGTATTATATTGTGATGATAGGGCTGTCCAGTCTACCATCCATGTACATAAATCATCTGCTTCAGATGGTGTACCTAAAATTCGTATCCCTATTAAAATTTAATATATCACAGAGTTTAACCACAGGAATAACAAAGCTTACATAAGCACTTAACTCTAGATTGAGCAATTCCTTCTATTATTGTTCCTTTATGCTTATTATAGTTTTATCCTACACCTGTGTAATTTATTATATTGCTTTTGTTTCGAAACCGAGGCGCTGTTTATTACCGGTGCTGATAGAGAATATTATGAAAATATAAACGGCTCGGCTTTATCGATACTGGAATATATACAAAAGTTATGTAAATATAATTTTACATAACTTTTCCAATATTTAAAAATTTCTCATTATACGCTTTGTCTTCCGAGTCATAAGTAAATTTATAATGAAAATACTAATGTATGTGAATTTGTCGAAATCAAGTAAATTCGTACCTAATACTGTAACTATAGCTATCATCACAAAAAACATAAACAACTGGTATTGGAATATAACAAATATTAGAAAAGCATTTTTAAAGGAGTTGTATGTCCTGTGGGTGAACACAGCGCGGCGTGTAGCACTAATGGAATCGTGGCCATTAACTATCAACAGTAATAATAAATCTATAAGTTTACACCTTCGCTTGACAGCTACGGCTTAGTGGACCAATTTGTACGGAATTTTTAATACAGTGTAAATATCACTCACAATAGCTTTAAGTTGGAATCTGATTCCAAATGTTTCGGATTAAGGAATTTTACAATTGGAACGGTTTGAAATTCTATATTGGAAAGGAACTGATAATTTTTTTTATAAGATTGAATTAGTTGGTAATTATTTGATATATAATAAATTGATATGTACATACTGTATACACATGACCTATATGCATATATATACATGTAAGATTGATAAACTTCAATAACATTTCACCGATCACCATAATGGATGGCTCTCCTGAGGAGTGTTTTTTCACGAAGATGAAACTCATGCTATCTGTTTCCTATAACGCACCACTAAATGGAGTTGTAGTATATTAACCTTTTGTATCGTACAACGAATAACCTTGAAAATTTATATGTAAATATTAGTGCAGTACAATATTTACACAATATTTGTTTTGTTATAATTCAAGTATTTATTCAAACAAATATTAGCAAATGAGTGCGGAGCCGTCGCGGCGCCACACCTTGTTTATATATCAATAAACTTGGTAGTATTTAGAACATTTCATGAACATTTTCACATAACTTTATGTGGATATCTATCCTTTACCATTTCAAAAGAAAGAAAATAGAGTAATGAGAGTAAACGTGTAATCGTTTCTGTTATTTTATCTGTATCTTTTTATTTGAAAGATTTTTTCGTATAGTTTTTACCTTGAAAAATTGCTTTTTTATAAAAAACTAACTGTGCCCGCGACTTCGTCCGCGTAGAACGGAATTTAAAACACAGTGATTAATGAAACAATCTGAATTTATATCTTGTATATGATAATGTAAAGTGTCAGGCTAAAAACTAATAATAGTGACACCCCTTTGTCACTTCAATAATAACTCAATATTAGGGCTTCCAAGTTACTTTGATCTGTGTAAAAACTGTGGGCCTAGCTATAGTGCTGCATCTATCGTCATACAGTTATATAGTTTGTAATACACGACGGTAATGTGTGCCCACACCTAAATTTATTGCGAACATGGACAAAACTTCGTGACGATACACGCAGGTATAGGAGTAACATAACACTAATATTCTAATTTAACAACTGTCAAAACAATATTAACGCCTGGATTGTCCAAAACCATCAATATTTAAGTTTTAACATTTCTATAGCGATGTTTCAATCAGAACAAATTCATTTGTTCGCTTGAAATTGTAACAAAGTTAAACTTAATCGAAGTGTCTCGAGCTCACAATGAGAAGTACAGAGTCGCGTGCGTCCTCGATTGCTGTTTCTATGCAATGGCATGCGTTAAACCGCCGCTCACTGGAACAAAGGCTGCTGTGGAACTAACTACTCTCAGGTCCTAGAGTAAATATCTAGAGACACGACAACTCATTACACATTTTATTAAGTACTTATATAATACTAGTAAATTCTCTTCATCGTCTGACTGGCATATCAAAACAATGAAAATATTGTCACTTTTAATTTTATTATCATTGTGTATAACTTCAAGTGAGCTTAAACTGATGGTTTTACACTCACAAGTATCTTCTAAAAAGTTATAAGAATCCAGTTTGTTTTAACTTAGATTATTTTGTGACAAGAAAATTTAATTCGATAATGGTATTCCAGTATACATGTAAGTAGTGAAGCTATGAACAGAAAGTTCGCTCTCATTAGAAACAAGGGTGTCACTGTGCAGGTACATTTTATACTATATTTTGTACAATCGCGCAATGACAAGCTAGAATTGATTGTCTTGCATGGAATTAAGATGCTAATCTTAACATAATACTAAACCTAGACAAGAAATAGCACTCACGTGCATCTACCGGAACCCAATTATAGGTTGCTTGGCTACAAATTTTCAACTTGATGGTCATAGTTATTCAGCGAGGCGAGAGGTTACACGAACTACAGTACATCAGTATATAGATTGTATACAATAAAACAGAATGATATTAATCAAATTTATGCTACTCATTTTTTTGAGAAAATATATATCTATTCCAAACCATTTTTTTATACTAGCTCAGCAAAATGACTGCCCAATATCTTATGGAAAGTAGGGTAAAGTCCATAAGCAACTAACGGCATCATGCCAACCTGCAGAATTGCTTCTTCACTGACTTGTTTGAATGACCCGATATCTCAAGATCTTAGAGAACAGGCTGGCCGAGAGACGATTCCACATTTTCACAGTACAACAGTACAACGTACCTGCTCATATAGTTCTGTAGTGAAAAGGAGAGAATAACTCTTCAGTACACTCACCATGATATAGTGATACAATGTCTCTACGTAACTGAAGCGGTTCTAGATGTTTAGTGATGTTTGCATCATTCCAGCAACATACCATTAATATAGATTAGGAACATGGTTGATGGTTGTACAGATCCTTGTGCATAACTGATATGAACTTCGTGCTGTGTCCATCAACGAGAACACTTATTCAGCGCTCAAGCAGAAAGCTAGAAATCCAAAGACATGAGTTCTCTTGGCAGTCGTATATCTCGTCGTATATCTTAGTAGAAAATACTGTATTTGATACAATAGACGATTTCGCTACTTTTCATATAACTCGGATTAAGCAGGTACTTTTTCCTTTCGCGATAAAGCTGTATAGGTGTCCTTATCTCGAACGGGCCTATAAAGCTTTTCACATCGTTCATCGCAAAGGTTGATGATCACAAAACTAGCATAAGCCCAGAATTAGCACCCAATTTAGATTTTTGTATTAAGTCCATTTATTTATAAAACTAAATCACTTTGAGTTGATATTAATAATTAAAATTCTGAAATAGTCATGGAACGTAACGATTAGCAAAGAAATGATTGTATAAAAGGATTGTTCTTTTCATGCCGTGATTAAGTACTTTTCTAAATAACAGCTATGAATATCAATAAGCATATAATATGAATATTTAAACGAATATAAAAACGAAAGATATTCGACTAAAGATAAATAACGTAATAATTATGAAATCTCAACAATACAACGCGTTACATTAGCAAGCTATACTATAGCGACTAAATATTCCTCGGCACACCTCACATGAATTAATGGATGAAATACAAATGACAGCTGTTATGAGTTTTATAAATGCGCAGCGCATATTAGACGACGCCACAGCTACACAGCACGCGGATACGGAACAGTAGCGGGTGACAGATTACCCACATTCGTTATAACCCGATCGCGTGTCATCAATCGACTCAACGTAATGGAGCGAACGCCATGGAGATACCGCCAGTCGGCATCGCTACACTGTCCGCTACACAGAGCCACTATTCCAATACAAATCTACATCATTCTTACGACAAGTGACTTTTTTAATTCGCATACATTCCCATGCATTTTAATAGCATGTGGGTTTTTCTTACACCGAAAAATTTGTGTGCCACGACATCAAAATTAATATGTGTTATATATTTAGCAAGTACACGAACATTGCAAGCTCTGAAAACAACGCTCACGGTTCCTTGTTTTACGTAACACTGAATGTTCTTTCAATTATATTTTATAATAACTGGGTCATCATATTACAACAGTTGATCGTTCAGGCAAGTTCAATGAATACTCTTACTTATTTCAATTATTGTTTCTTTTTCGAGCATTAGCAAACGTATTAGATCTCACTGCCACGGCTATTCGCAATCACGAACTGAACAATTTCAAATATTAATATCTGTAATACCGTGCGTTTCAGAGGTATCATTATTGTTCTGCAAATATATTATGTTTTGACGTAGTAAACTATACTAACATTAGTAGATGCGTGCAACTTCATTTTCGTGAAACCCTTTGAAAATTATGTATTTTCACTGAATTTGCTATGTACAGTTTTTTTTTTAATTATATTTAACCTCCAGTATCTTTTAACAAATTTTGCCTCTGCTAAACTTCATTGTCACTATTTAGATCCTATGAAAAAGGGTAATCATAGATGACACTTGGAAAAATGTTTTACCGGTTAAAACTCTAGATAAAATCAGTTCAACGGCTTAGTATGTCACCCCAAACTAATAACAAAACCTTCAAATGTATTTACATAAATAAAATATAATAAAAGGCTAACGAGACCAAATCTGTACATTAAATATATTTAAGAAAAAATACACCGGAGCGTCTGAGAATCAATGACAGAACACATTTCTGTTGTTTTTAGTTTTTTTGTCTGTCTGTCGTTTGTACGCGCATCACGCAAAAACTACTGTACGCATTTTAATGAAACTTGGTTTGTTGGTAAATTATAAACTGGTATAACATATATAGGTACATATGACATTCGCATATATGATTATCTTACTTATAAGAAAACTCAAAAGTAACTCAATTTACGCAAAAGCTGCTGGACAGAATTTGACATTACTGACGGTTGTTTTGAGTGCCACACCGTGTATCAAAAGTCAGAATTATACATTCACAGGATGAGCAACGATTACACATTGTAGTGCCACGCCACGCCTCCAAGAACAAAATCCTTCCCAAAGGGTGAGGCCAGTTAAATCGTCGATGTCCAGTTTTGATACGCCTTTTTATCTATGATTTTATTAATGACTATGTTTATAATTGAAATTCCACGCGGACGTAGTCGCGGGCACAGCTAGTATATTTATAAACAGTTCATTATGAAAATACAAAATCACAGTGATTAATAAAACAATCTGAATGTATATCTGTATACCATGTATATTTGTTATCTGATAAAGTATATAAAAAAATTGTCCTACAAAAATGATAATCAATAAGTTGTAATATTTACAACACAAAATTCATTATAAATTTGAATATAAACCTTATTTGATCGACAAATTAAAATATATATTGTACTTTATGCAAAGTAACTTTTTTAATTTATAGCATTTTTTTTATATGTTGAACGCCATCTATTGGCATACATATGAATTAAGTATTAAAATTCTTACTATTAATATTTCTTTATTATGTGTGAAAATAAAATATTAACCATTTTTCTTTCGTTTATCATGTCTTAGTAGTGCAATACTGTAGTAATGTCTATTTATGTTATTAAATACCCTGGTTTTCGGATGAGACTGAAGTCCATTTACTTTTCTCTCGTACTTAAGTCGCGTCATTATTAAAATTACAAAAACCTTTGTTAGAGACAACCAATTTTAATAAAATATAAACTAAATGTTACTCAAAGACATGCTTAATAATTGTCTTGTTGATGTTTTATCATAAATCTAGTACTTTGCCAGTGATGCCTGTTCAAATAAACAGACATTTCTAAAAATGATTGATATGTATCCTTAAATTTTTATTCTTATTATATGTTTATATTTGTAGGGAACTACACACCTCACAACCTCCCTCCCACATCCTCTTTCTCCTACCCTCCCCCTTCATTCCTCACAACCGGCTAGATCGCACTATTTCACAAAGTCCAAGGAATAATTACATGGCATATTCAGCCGCAGACCGTGAGACTCACTCACTGTTGTATGAAATGAAATTCAGAGTAACGTTTATTGCTTGTTAAGTTTCGTCTGTTAAATTCCGTTCCTGCATGTAATTACTTTTAAAGGCACGAACTGGAACAACGAGATACAACTCAGGCTAAATAGTATTTTAATGAAATATCACAATTACAACGTATTTATTACAATCCGTTTAGAATATCGTCGGTAAGAGCGATCAGGTCTTCTGAGAATCATTGGATCGGAAATATTGTGTACCTCATGCCCAAATCCTGTCATATGAGTGCAGAACTTAAATCCAAACTTTGTACATTTTTTGCAATTCTCGAAAACAAATTCCGAATTGTTTGTGACGGCGCTGCAAATACTACACCAACAAATCGGCTATAACCGACTTGGAGGCCGAAACCAACCTTATATTGTGATTTGTTTATATGTTCTGTGAGTGTTACTAATAATACATTGTCAATTTATCGAATATAATGATGCTCAACCTGTAAAGACGCCGCATCAGTTTTCCAACGGCTGCAGCCCACAAATGCGAGTAAATCAACTCGATTGTAATGGTGTCTAAAAGAAAGACCAGACTTGGTCTAGGTCTTGGTCTCGGTCTCGACCTCGGTTTCGGTCTCGGTCTTGATCTTGGGCTTAGTCTTGGTCCCGGTTTCGGTCTCGGTATTACGTTTGGGCTAAGTCTTGCGCTCTCAGTCTTGGTCTTGCGCCCTCAGTCTTGGTATTGGTTTTGATCTTGCAGCAAGTCTTGCAGGCCTTGCAAGTCTTGGAATTACCTAATAGTCCATTACTTAAATAGCTAGATTAATCTAATTTTGTTAGGTTTAAGACCAAAACAATGCAACAGATAACTAATATATATATATATACAGGTAAACAGATACGTTTTCAGCTGGTATTAATATAGCCATATTGATATAGTAAATTTGAACCAAATTTATTAAACATGAATGGAAGAGTTATACAATAAAGACCGTCTATACAATTAAACTTATTAATCTGAGCTCTACGCGTCTTAAAGTCGCGTGAAAATCGGTCCAACCGTTTTTAATATTCTACGCAGGCTGAAGTTGCGGATAAAAGCTAATCTAAAATAAAATAGCCTTAGTTACTTCCTATAACTACAGTTATCTGCCCGTAACCGTGAAATTGATCCAACCATTTTCGAGATTCCACTGAGGACAGAATCACAGGTAACAGCTGGTCTTAAATAAAAAACCTAACTTACTCCTGATAAGATTACCTAAGTGCCTGTAAAAATCCAGTGATAATCGGTCTAACTATTTTGGCAGATACCATTGCGGACTAGCCTAAGTTATAAGATCGGCTATGTGCCTATAAAATAACAAATAATTTATATATTATTATGAAGGTTGAGAATTAGATTGAACGTGCAGTTATATATTTATAAATAGCTTTATTCCTTTACTTTACTCTTACCAATTTTGACAATTAATCCATGGACTTCATTCTCATTCTGTTATTTTCAAGAATTTATGATTTGATAAATCGAACAGTTAAACTGCCAATAAATCACGAGTTTCTACGCTTTAAACATTACATAGAACAAGCCGTGTAATCGTCTGAAACTAGTTTTTATCAATGAAAAGATATTTAATCCAGTTCATTAATCTTAGTGCATTAGAATTTTTGTACTAATAAAAATCACCTTATAAACAACAGTCCTGACGCCAGTTATAATAGGCTACTTCTCCTAGTTACTCCTCCTGTTGGAATACTGTGTGTGGATTGTAGTTATTGTTAACCACACTTCTCAAACTCGAGACCAGCTGAGCGAGTACTTACAAATAAGTGGTAAGGTAACACTTCCGCAATTAATCTTCTACACATTTTGTAATTTGTAAATTCAATTCAATTGAATAATAAAAATCACCTATTAATAATATTTATCCCACTGAACAACGACTTCAGTTAATTAATATATTTCACTTTTATTGTAACATTCAGCAGAATTGAGTTTTGTTTTCTTTGCAGCGCCGCGCTGCACCGCGCCGCACCGCGCCTCGCGGGACTGCACGCCGGAAATCGTCGTTTGACATTCCTGCAGCGTCAGATTTGGATTACAAATGGACGCGGAACGAACTCGATTCCGAAAACATGTCCTACTAAATATTGAAGTATTCGGGTTTACATCGTTCGCAACTATCAAATCTCGTATATAGGCTAGATTTTTTTAGTAAAAACACTCTTTAGTTTTTCATTTTAACTGTGATTACTCGTACAATAGTAAAAAAAATTGTTGACAATTTTATACATCGATATGGAGATTTTAATAATAGTCCAAATTAAAGCTCGCGCTCCACGCGCGTAATACTTAAGTTATTACAGACTATTCTAATTAATGGTGTTTGTCACGAAGCCAGACTGAAATGAGGACATAGTCATGCTCTGACTCTGAGGGTATCAAAACCTCAGGTATTGTTTAGAAAATAACAATTAACAATTACACATATCTCAAGGATTGTTAATAGAATATTCAGACATTATTAAAGAATTCAATTAAGTCAGGTAATTTATTTTCTTTCTTAACATAAATTATACTGATATATATATATTGTCGTTGCGTCTGCTATAGTCGCTTAAGGCAAATGTTAAAAGCAATTAATTTTTTTTTTATTTTGTTTATAATGGAACTCTGCAATAAAACCACATAAACTTTATAGAATTAAAGTTATTTCATATTCAAACGATAAATAGCCGTATATTACATTACATTAAAAAAGAAAAGCAAAAAAGCCCAAAAGTAGTAATACCTTTATTTTTTATTGACATAGCCTGCGTCACAACTATTAGGGATCTAACCGTTGTGACTACAGGCTGAGTCAAAGACATATACATACACTTGAAAATATTGTCCTCCTGTGCAATCGAATAAAAACAATATAGTGTTTTGAAAACTACATTTGTAGATAGCGGATTCGCAGAGAGTGGATTTGTAGATAACAAATTTGGCAGGCGCTTACTGGTTTCCATGTAATTGTTCATATTAACATGTATAAAATCTATGTATGAACTAAAACATAAATATATAATGTACAAAGTTACACTGAAAATAGAATTTTGTAAGAATAGACTAAACTATAAAATCTATTCCTTATGAATTTCAGTAAATGGTTAGAGGTATGTTCTGGTAATAAATTCGTACCGAATTAAATTATAACATTAAGTACATATCTTTGTTACAAGGAGTTACACTCGGTGGCAACGATTCCTATTACGCGGCAACACGTGCTTCCAGCATATAAAATGATGAGTATACTGTACAGAGGCCACCCAACTCTGCGACACCGAGGATTCGAGCCAGGATTCTTAAAATGATAACTCGGCTTATTTTTAATGTGTTTAATGTTAATGTGCTTTATATGTTTAATTAGCATAATTTTCAATGTACTTAATTAGATGTTCTACTACAAAATATTTCTAAAACTATATTAGTTAAGAAGAGTTTATATTAGTGAGACTTTTGCTCAAAACTAATTTGATCATAACAACTATACAAATAAAGGACGATCGGGAAAACAAAAATGGTTTTGTTATTATAAATTTGATTTCCTTTTTTTAATAACTTATGATCACAACTACTACTAAATCAACTGTTAAATTACTGTGCATCGATAATGGCGTCATACAGTAAAGTCATTTGTAAGTGCAACTACGGGGATAAGCCAATAAACTCTAGGCGACAAATTTTTAAGTAAGCATTGGTAACAAGTCAAAACTAATCAAAAAATTCACAAATTTTATATAAATCAAAAACCGAAAAGTTAAATAGTAAAGCCATTCAAACTAAAATTGTTGAAATAAATATAAGGTGTCATGTAATAGCGTGTGTGTAGTGTGTCCGTTGCTTAATATCACGTTGTGCCTACGTTGCGTCCCAAAATTAATATTCAGATCCGGATGAAACAGAATTGATCCGGATTATACCGTTGCTAAGTTATTGGATAGTGGCCCAGACCCCAGCCCGATCAACTCGTTTCTGTGCTCTGCGTCCGCTCATGTCAACAATTCCATTGGAGCTTTTTTTAAATATCTTCTAATTTCCCATGTTATTTCTTCCACGAGGTAAACAACTTTCATTGTTTTGTTGTTGAAAACTCTATTCATAATCGCCCACGAAACTATCAGACAAAATTTTAGAAATAAATAAAAATGAAGAATTCTTCACAATGTAAGTGAGCATATTTTTTTTATCAAAAGAATCCTTCAACTCCGACAAACTGCTTTATTATATTAAGTCGTAATTTGTACAATCCTTATGATATCGTCCTAGATCTCATAAATCTCAGAACTATCTCTGTCACGTAACAACTTGCTCGACTTTTGTAACTACCAGATTTTAGGTTTCTGAATACAGACTATCCACTAATTATAACAGTTCTAATAGACATAACCAACTATTTTTTAAACTCATCAGATAATATATTGATGATTACATTTATGTAAACGTATCAATTCACTAAAAAAGTTAAGTAGTACTCTGGATAAGCTTAGTAAAGGTTTAAAGCACACGGCGAGCTCAAAACTTTGTATAATGATGAGATAATTCTCATTTAAATCATGATATTATTCGCGACACGGACTCGAGTGGTCCGCGAGAAGTCGACGTCCGGGCGTGGCTCCGCATCAACCATCCAGTAATTGCTTTCAATAAAACTCTAATAAGGCACTTAATATTTATATGTAATGTACAAATCAACGGCAATATTACTTTCACATTTCAATGACGTGAGCAGATTTCTTTTTATCTAAACCCAAATCGATACAAACTATTTGTTCTAAATAAAATTTTTAAGCTGTATAATTTTCTGCAAACGATGTCTTGTCCCGTTTCCTTACACTCATGTGGTATTATTATATTAAAAGATGTAATACGCAATCAAGAGGTATTAAATAAAGTTCTGTTAAAAATGCACAAACAACTACGACATCCGCCTTTAAGCTCGCCTGTCTAGAGACAGGTACCACCCTCAAGTTGAAAATCGATGATCACCCATCTATATGTGTGTTCCGGCAGCTGTACTTGAGAGCCTATCTTCCTCTATATTGCACGTGTTTACCATTTTAGACCACTTCGTCATTTAACATCAAATAATATTGTAGTCAAACGCTAAAACTAATAGAGTATATAAAAAAGAAAATCACTTAATAAAATACTCTTCTTAACGGTAAATTAATTAATTACTCCTTTTATAATCCTTATACAATGGAATATAATTTTAACGTTAAACGTATCTGCCTGATGAATAAGTTGTATCCGGAGCGGCGCAGCGAGGCGGTCTCGCTACCTTTTCAGTTATAAGCTTTTTTTTCCCTCGTGGGGAAATCCATCATGAACACGCCACCCTGCCGGGAGAGAGGGTGGGTAATGTGAGACTCCTACTCACTAAAACCCCACAGTGTATATCCACCGCTTTTGTTGGGCCGGCACGAGTTCTCTTGAGCACTCATCATCGTGCCGCCCCAAGCGGTTGACGCGACGTCAAAAAGCACCACGGGGCTCCGACCTTGTCAGGAGACGATCGTGTGCACACCAGTCGTCTCGTCCGTCCGCCGGACCTGTGGAATGGAAAGATGGGCCCGAGGTCCGGCTAAGACGGCTACTTCGAGAGTCCAGCTTACGGGCCTTCTCCGGAATTCGTCTCGCAGAAGGAGACTACTATGCACGAATGGGGCAATGACTTGAGGCTTGAAACTATATCCAGAATTTTTAAAATATCGTTTTATTCTTTTAACTGATTATTGTTCTCTATAGTTTTAGGCTCATTTCTGTGAAAGTCATTTGTAAAAATTCCCTATAGATCCAAAGTTATGACAGAGAATGTGATTTTAGTGCACACAGTTAGCTAGCTGTTCTCAGTTTTAAACAGGTGTTCGTTACTTTCGGAGTGGTTCCAATTTGTCGGTTCTTTGTTACTCCAAAGTATGCATATATATCTCACTTAAGTGTATGATTAGCTTAGCTTAAATGGTTAGTTTAGTTCGATTCGCCTTCTACCCAAGGTAACAGCCCAAGCCGAGGAGGTCCTCAAACTTGTTGCCTTTCGGCTGAGTGCCCTAAGCGCTCGCTCTATAAGCCCAGTGAAGCTGTGAAGGCTCGTCAGGCGAACAGCGTTTAGTCAGTTAGAAAAAAAAAGCATTATAAGAATAAATTTATGGTTGATTGCTAATGTTTCTGAAGTTGAACATTAGCTGTCTTTAATAGTTAATACAAGCATGTGTATGTTTTATCTGAGATTTTAAAAATGTTGAAACGTCGCTATATCAATCGTAAAGGTATTCAAAGATGCACATCCTTAAGAAAAGAAGCCTGTTGAAAGGTCAAACAAAATGGAGAATGATATTGAGTACACTAATTCGGTTGCTAAAATTTAAAAAAGACAATTACATGAAGTTTAACTCGCTCTTATACGGTATTTTACAGTTTACTGATATTTTCACAGTTATTTCGGAATGGATGCTCTGCCGTGCATACGGTCGTAACGTTATTTTTTTTAATTACCAGTGGATTTGGTTTCATATTAAATGGTTTTTGTACAAGATGGGATTATAATATCCAGAGTATTTTTCCATCTTCTTTGATATCTTAACTCTGCCTTCCCAATACATTCGGGATAACTTAATGTATGTTCGCAAAAACTTTGATAAGCTGGAGTTCGTAAAACACAGGCATGATTTAAAAACTAGAAACTGTGACAAACTGGTCGTTCCATGTTTTAGACTCAGTAAAACCAGTAACAGTTTTTTAGGTAATAGTGTTAGGTTTTATAACAAAGTCCCAAAGCATATTACTGATTTGCCAGACTATAAGTTTAAGTGCCATGTTAAGCGGGTTTTGGTGTCAAAGGATTATTATAGAGTGGATCAATATGTGAACGATGGTGATGTCTGGAATTGACTCCTCTCTGTGCACCCACTAAAATCGATTGTAATGTATAATGAATTTTAATTATATAAGTATATGTTAGAAAGATAAACCCGGTTGAGTTTCTTGCCGGTTCTTCTCGATGACTGGGATGTATTCCGAACCGGTGGTAGTTTTGACGTTCATAAGCGCCTTCTTAGGGCCTAAATTGAATAAAGTATTTTTGATTTGATGTGATTTGATAACACTGCATATGAGATAAATCTAGGCTTCACATTCGCCATCCAACTGTTAGGAAAAGGATTGAAGACAATGCGGCTTTTTTGTAGTATCATGAATTTAGCATCATATAGCGCACAAACAACCTTTTGTTCAATTATAACAGCCTTTGATAAAGCTTCTATGAAAGTTACGGCTAAAGAAGAACTTCAACAATTTTCCAATAAAAATAAACTATTTCTCATTTCGGAGTCATCATTTCAGAGTTATCTTCAAATGCAATTATTGTATCCCGAACCTGGCGCTTAGATAAAGAGAGGCTTTTCTTCGCTCATCGAAGACTCTTAAAACTTTAAACACATATTTCTCGAAATTACTTTTTCCCATTGAAGTCCATTCGGTATGCATCATAACTTATACAGTTTTTAATCATTTCTGATGCAGTTTTTTGAAATAATCTAAATTGTTTTCTCAATAATCTGTTGAGCCCGATATTTTATATTGTAATGTAACAATGTTATAAACATAATTTATGAGGTAAAACGCACACTTTATCTTACTGCCCTATAATTGTAAAAAATTTCGACAAACTGTAGCTTTGATTTACTTTACAAATTTTAATTTACAAGATTTTTTTTTAAAAAATTCTAGACGATCAATATATTTCTTAGTATTGTAAATCACATAATATTTTGTATAATATATTTTGTTAAACAAACTATTTTTTTTGTACAGTTTCGATACCAATTAACAATTTCTACTACATATTTTAATTATTTTCTATTGCTATCCCTACCAAACACATTCTATCTTTTAAGCGCATTTTTGGCACTGCTATACGATGTAGGGCCTTAAGCGATTGCCTTGCCGCGGCACTGTCACCGTACTAAATGTTTTGACTACTAGTGTATTTTTTTTTGTAATAAAAACTTCTTAGTTCCCAGTACAAGAACTATAGTAAATAACACATTATTTACTAAATTAACTTCAATATTTTACTTTTATCAGTTACCTTCCCAGTACTCCGACATCCCTATCGGTCACTCTGTACCACAAACACATAAATCTTGCATTGAGCCTCAAACCAGATTAATGATTAAATATGTATAGTAGAGATTGATTGGCCGGAGCCAATACTCGAGCGACTTCAGTGTACGCGATTAATTACCTTTAATTAAACTGAATTTAGACCTTTAGGTAATGAAGCCACGCGACCCGACCTCCACGATAACCCCGGTGCGAATATTCATTGAAACGTCTGTAAAGCAACAAGTTAGAACTTCAACTGGTGATTACAAGATATGAATTTTTATAGACAGCTCATTGTTTTCCGTAACTTTTTTCGTGTAGTCTTCATACCCCCAAATCATAAAGACATTCATGAAAACTGGTCGCACTTTATCTTTTGTAATAAAACAACGGCAACACAATTGGACAAATAATGCGCGAATGTATGGGATACGATCATATAAATCTTAAACGTTTTTATGTTATTTCATATATGGAATTACTTTAAAAAAATGTTTTTTATTTCCATTAACTTATTATTTTCCAATAATATAACACACACACAGCACCTACCATCATTGTCGTGTAACTGTAACGTAATTCAACTCCATGTGTGTTAACACGAGAAGCTTTGATTCCTGCAGGTAAAGTCCGAACTGATTTACCTATAAATGACATTATCTATGTGAATATAATGCTAGAGGTGTGCGGTTGTGCGGTTCTGAGCGCATCACTCACTAACTTGTCGATAGATTGCGATTACATTTTTTCAGTTTTTCTTCTTAGACACTTCATATACAAAAAAGTTATCATGATAACTAAATTTAGTATAAAGTTATTGAAGCTCAAAAAAACTTATATTTTAATAAAAACTACGCATTCAGCGATGTGCATTTTCTTGCTGAGGAGGAAGCGATGTGGTTCTTATGGTTTTACTGTGTGTAGGAACCCACACATGCATATTTACAAAGTGCACGTTATAGATATGTAGGTGTCGAGTGTCACTCTTCATTTTGCCTTTCGACAGTCCATGTGTAACCATGTACACGAATGTACGTGTACAATATGAATAAGAACTAATCGCTATAATAGTACTGATATAAAAAATGCTGCATTATTGTAAAGAGACAAAATAGACAATGTGAAATGAAAAGAACTTTTATTAACAGCCCAATGAGTACACATCTAAACTGTGGACATAAAATATATTGCTAAAAAACTAAACGACGAAGATTAATTCTGGTTTTAGTTCTTGTTAAAACAGCGAAATATCTTTTTAACGGATTTAAGCAAAGATTTATGTTCGTTCCGTAAAAGTCGACTCTAATCTGATATATTTGTAACGAGTTCAAAACAAGGATTATGGATTAGTCGGATTACTGTAGGTCCTGTAGGTACTCAGAATCAGCGGAATAAGTAGATAATAATCCGATACGTAAAAGAAACTGCTGTAACAAACTAGTCACAAAAGGTACAAGTTCTCAGTAAAAGTTGGCCGTCTGTAATGAAGTTAAAACACAGAGAAAGAGATTAAAATAATCTCCGAAATAATAACGAGAGAAGGAAAAGATTCATGTTACTAATGGAGAGACATGGAATCGAATGTTAATTTGATACAGTGTTAAGTAGTTCCGAAAGGGCGGAAGGACGGATGTCGTGTGTTGCGGATCAGCTTCAAGTACTTTAGCAGTTAAAGGGGATTTATATTTATAACATAAAAACAATTACTTTATTCATGTTGAGTATATATTGCAAGACCTTGAAGCGATGATCAGAGTGCTAACATATACCTATGGAATCCGAGACAAGTAATCTACAGGCGATGAGGTAACCTGAACTTGTAGCGATCACAAACAGTACTGTATATCCACAATTAGTCGTACTGAAATTTTTATTGTTTTAGATACATTTTTTTTATGCGATTGGAGGCAAACGAACAGACGGGTTACCTGATGGTAAGTAATCATTCATCAGTAAGTTTTCATTAGGTTAACGCGATAACAAAATGTCACCATTGGATTTGTTTTCGGATAAATTGTACAAATATATAACGAAAACAACGATATTTAAATAAGGGTAAGGAGTCGCGGACGGAGAGTGCATCTGACTTGTAAACGAGTGGATTAGACGCCGAGCTGCTTCGACAATTTCAACGTTCCAGGATTTTTCAAACATTTCCTCCTTAAAGAATTTTCACAGTAAACCAGAAGGAATTTTATTGGATCTCTTACGGAAATGGTAAATACGTTGGGAATATTTATGCTGTTATAGTATTGGTATAGTAAGTATATTTTCTTATTGACTGCCGATCCGGAGTGTTCCTCTTAACAAATAATATTTAAATAGCAAAATAAACTAGTAGGGCAACGATAGCATATCAACTTGAACGTTTTACTTTTGCAATTGAATGTGTACTTTTAGTAACACTTTTCTTTGTAGTTATCTAGCCAAAATCTAGTATTACATAAAACATAGTATAAAACAAATTCGCTTTCTCAGTCCCTATATCCCTATGTATGCTTAAATCTTTAAAACTACGTAACGGATTTTGATGCGGTTTTTTTAATAGATAGAGTGATTGAAGAGAAAGGTTTATATGTATAATATCATAAATTAAATAGTGGAGAAATACTGTTATTTTTGAGGTTACTCCAAATGTAACGCGTGTGGGCCACGGGCAGTAATGAATAAATCAAAACTACTGGATCGATTTTAATCATTTTTTCAGTGAATGACATAAGCTATATATTTTATACCCGTGCGAAGCCGAAGCGGGCCGCTAGTATTACATGAAACGAATCATATAATAGGTCATTATTATTATAGAAAAAGAAGAAGAGAGATATATTCATAAAATACTGTTGCTTATTCTGGTAAAGGAAAATTAAAACACTTGTGCTGCAATATAACAAAGTCGATCAGTGGACTAACGTGGGTTATAATTGAGTCAGTATTAAAACGTTCATACAATGACTTGGAAAATATCTCCCTTATAATGACAAAGCGCATAATAATAATTTAACAAATCAATTGTTAAATAAATTTTATTGCTTATATTATTTTTATGAAAAACCTCAATGTAATTTAAATAATAAATAAATTTAAATACGAAGTCTATTCATCTTCATACTTTCATACTCTGTAAGGCCATTAATTTTATTTATTTAATGTTTGGCTATAAACTGAATTACCGAGATATTAATGACAACAACCCTTATAGCTTATTGTAGAATTTACTCTTGTATCTAAAGCATTCGTGAGTCAATGTGCCTGTACATACACTACACATCATTATCATTGCGTATGTACGTAGCTTTAACTTTGCGTAACTTTACTCTTATTTATCTCCAATTGTGATTAAGAAAATGAAAGATTAATTTAATATTGAACAATTGGGTAATGGCGAAGTTCGTGCCATAACAAAAACATTATCATTGTATTACTAAAATGTGTCTTTCACATCTGCTTTTCTTATTATTATCCCCATAGTGCACAGCAGCTCTATAACCAAACTATTTTACTTGAGCATTTATAGATGTAGGCGCCATATGGAATCTCAATATTGCACCAGGTTTTTGTTGGGTTTTCACTTACTTTATAGATAATTTTGAAAATATCTATCAATATTTCATAATCTGCTTTTGTTTTCTATATATAGGTTTTGTTCGTGATATCGCGTTAATGTGGATTTGATGTAACCCTCAGGAGCAGTACTATATTTCTGGATAAAAGTAGTATGTGTTGTATGTATATGTTCCTTTCTGTCCCCTGACAACGTGTATACAAATTTACATGATGACCGATTGAGTAGTTAGGACGTGAAACGAACAAAGAACTCGCATTCGAATTTATAATATTAGTTAGAATTATCATTTACGGTATATTTAGTGTACGTAGTTAATTCGCATTATCGCAGTGTATTCTTGCAATATACATATTAGTTTTTGCAGTTCTGGGTGTCGAACAAACGCAGACGCTAATGAACAAGTTGACAGGTAGCGACGCGACCCTCTATTTGCGCTCCTCTCACTAGACCCCATGATAAGTGTTCCACATAAAGATACGTATATCACAGCGACGAGCGAGGATTCACAAGCCAACAGTGTTGCCAGTTTAGTGGCCTTCATGCAATCTTATTCACATATATACTGCAATATAGAAACTTCTCGTTGATTTATAACTGCTTTATAGAAATATATGTGTTTTTTATAAATATCGTCCAGCGTAGAAAAACTTACTTTTCACTAAGAATGAATCTCGTTGTATTTGTGAAACAATTGGTTCGTAATAAAGCTTTAATTACTCCTCAACTGTTATTCCACCGCCATTGTGTAGTTAGTATCAAAATCTACTTTGTATTGGACATTTAAAGCTGTTGTGAGCCGTTGCGATACACAATTGTTTTATATATATCCATAAATAGAATCTTAATACGATTTATTGACTTTACCAAGTACCGAAAACGAGCTTAGTATACGTCTGAAAAATTACCTTTAAAATAAAGCAATATACTATTGTCTTTTTTCTAGGGTTATTGTTATTTTTGAGAAAGCTTTTGTGAGACAAATATCGATATATTCAATGCTATAACTTAATTATTTCGATTTGTCCATTTTTTTTACCGTGTATTCGCTTTTAATATTGTGAGTAGTCTGTCATACCATACAAACAACTAAGCCCAGAATAACAACAGTTAAGTGCAAATTAACTCGAAACCCTTTAAAACAATGGTACATCGTTTTCCAAGGGTCAAGGACTAAATCAGTACGTTATGTACTGGAGGGTACACGGACGACCGAGACGGACCATTTGCATTCAAAGCCGTTCTCAATACCGAGTCAAATACAGCACTTGAGTGGGCATTAACTTCGCCCTTGTAAACTGACATTTGTCATAAGCACGGCGCCCATTGAAGAGGGAGGGGGGACTGTAATGGAAATGTCATTAAGTTGATAATGTAGGCGAAGAATGTTACTCGGAGTCATCTGAATTGAGAAATAATCGCAGACAAGTTAGGGAATATTTCTAAATACAGAGCTGTTCTAATGAAATATATACAAGATCAAATTTATATTCTACTAGCAGGCCCGGCAGACTTTATCCTACCCAGATAATAAAAAATATGTACTTACGTGCATAAAATTAATGTATTCAATTTCATAAGGATTAATACTGTATCCACCTGAATAGCATTCCAATTACAATATTGTATGTGGTGAGGCGAATGTCCCGCCATGTAGTTTGTATATCAAAATTCATGTGTCGTTATTGAGGTGATGTTTGTCACTTTTAACTCATGCGCACTTTTTACGCGATACTACATCTCCGATGTATATACTATAAGAATAACCCGCTTTGGTTTTATTGAGAAACCGTCACCGACTTTACGAACCGTTACAACAACCAAATATACTTTGCTTACATTATGTGTTTATAAACAATATTACCCGCTTTTCCTGCTCTCCTGCGCATGGGCACCATACTGCTTGCTCCATTTCTCACATCACTGAACGCGTAGTGTTTATAAAAATCGTAGTTCTTTAAAACTCCAATAATATTAAATGAAGATACAGTGATTTTTTTGGTAAAGACAAAGTGTCTAACAAGTTAAATTAAAATAAATAATCGTAATTTATCCAGTAGTTCTTGCATGATATGTGCACGACAGCAGACCTCTATCATATTATTTATGTTGACTGGATCTCATTCCTTAGTCTGGTGAAGCTGGGGTGCACGTCAGAGAGCCTCCGCGTGGCACACCCCGGGCAACGTGGGCATGTTGACCGGCGGCTGTTCTCTGGCCGGCTGGAGAGCCGTTAAAAACTCCTGGGGGGTGGTGTGTGAACGGCACCTCCTAGTACCGGGCTGGGGCGGATGAGGGCTCATTTTGAGCCCCAACGGCCCAGTTCCGGACAGCGGCTGGCGGGGCCGGTTGTTAATACCGGTCCCGGCAGGCGCACCGCGAACTAGAGGTAGATGGTGATGAATATAAAGAGTACAAGTTCAATCACACTACCCCAGGAGGGTACTGCTGTCTCTGGCAGCGGAGAATCCCTCCCCGAGTCTTCGGGCTCGGGCTGCCCCACGTTTTCTGGGGGAGGGGGGGGGGGGGGGGGGCAAATTTGTACGTGAGTTAGATATTAAGACTATGACCCTGGCTAGCAAGTGGATACCCGATGATGCTCTTATGACGACCAATGCAGGAACACGGACTTCCGAGACCGATAGCAATATAGAGAACGCAATCTTTAAAATCAGATTACCCTAGGAGGGTACCGACTTCTCCGAAGTCGGAGAATCCCTCCCTGAGCATCGCTCAGGCTGCCCCGCGTCTTCTGGGGGGGGCGAAAGATTGCCGATAGTGGCCCTGCAAAAGACCGCTTCGATCGACAGACTATCGCTGCCGGGTGGAAACAGCGGTAGTAAGTTCTTTGTGCGCTCTGGGTGCGCTTTAGCCCCTGGGAGCGACATGGAGGTAGAGGAGGATTCTCCCACACCATCTAGGGAGAAGAGGAAGAAGAGAGGTAGGCCTGCCACAACAGGAGACTATGTGGGGCTCGCTCACGCCCAGGAGCAATACCTTCTTTTGAAGAAGCAAGGGCTGCAGCTGGATGCAGAGGAGGAGTCTGTGGCAATTGCTTCGAAAGCAAGGATGAGGCATGCCGCGAAAAGGCCAACTGCACTTGCTTCTAGGGAGCAGCTAGCCTCAGAACTACAACAGGGCCTCATCGATGACGTGGATGTCATCCTAGACGTCGTCAAGAGGTGTATGAACCTCAAGGGGGGAAGCCGTGGGGCCCTGAACAAGGCTGCAGATGCCATTCGGGAGAGAGCGCTCCTGTTGGCGAAAACCAACGAGACGGAGGAGTTTACAAAACTCCGGGAGGCCTACGAGAGGCTTAAAGGCAATGAGGCAAAGAGGGCTGAGGAGGTAGCGGTGCTCCGCAGAAAACTGGAGGAAGTAAAGGCCAGCCTTCAGCAGGCCCGCCAGGTCTACACCCCTGTGGCTTCTCTGGCTTCAACTCTGGCCGACATAGGCGACCAGGACCCTTCTTCTCCTTCTCCGTGCAGGGACACCAGGGAAGACTTCCCGCCTCTGCCGAAGCGGCCCACCATGGAGCCTGTAGCTGAGCCATCGGCGGTGGTGACTCAGCGGATGCTGGATAGCGCCCTGCAGAGAACGATGCAGGAGATAGGGGATAGGATGAGGTCCTATATGGAGGCGATGGAAGGCAGGTTCCTACGCCCCCCTCTGACGGGAGATCGAAGGGCTCCCCAAACGACGTCAGCTCCCGCGGCGCCAGAGGTTGCGCCCCCTACGAATGTGGATGCCCCTGCAAATAGCAAGGGGAAAAAGAAGAAGCCCAAGAAGTCGATGGCTGCCAAAGAGGCGGAGCAGGCCATTCGGCGTCCAGCCCCAGCTCCTTCTTCATCAGCTGTGGAGGGTGAGACGTGGTCCACAGTGGTGAAGAAGGGGGCTAACAAGGGCTCAGCCAAAACCCCGGCGGCGAAGAAGGCTAAGGGAAAGTCACCGCCCAAGCTTTCGGTGCCTCGCTCGTCGGCCGTGGTACTGACGTTGCAGCCGGAGGCCATCAAAAACGGCGTGGACTATAAGGCGGTATTGTCGATGGCGAGGCGAGAAGTGGATATCGCTGGCCTCGACATACCGTTCTTAAAGATCCGTGAGACGACCACCGGAGCCCGGAGGCTCAAGTTACCCGGTGGGACGAGCACTGGTAAGGCAGATCGTCTGGCAGAACAGCTCAGGACGATCTTCTCTGAGAAAGTGGGGAAAGGAATGGTCCAAGTCGCGCTGCCCACCAAGTGCGTCGAAATGCACCTGACGGGCTTGGACGATTCCGTCACGACGGAGGAGATCGCCTGGGCAGTTGCTGTGAAGGGGGGCTGTCCTTCCGATCCAGTGAGGGTGGGAGATATACGTCGCGCTTCATACGGGTTGGGCAGTGTCCTCGTGCATTGCCCGATAGCTGCGGCTAAGAAGATCACGCAGGAGGGCAGACTCCTGATTGGATGGGTCGGCATTCAGGCGCAGCGGCTGCAGCCCAGGGCTTTGCGGTGCTTCCGCTGCTTTGAGGTCGGCCACGTGCGGCAAAGCTGTAAGTCGAAGATGGACCGCAGTGAGCTATGCTTCCGCTGCGGCGTGGCCGGCCACAAGACGGCGGAATGCTCTGCCGCGGTGCACTGTGCTGTATGCGAGGATGCCAAGAAGCCGGCTAACCACAAGGTTGGCAGTGACGCCTGCGATTCCTCGAGCAGGAGGAAGAAGGGTAGGCCGACGAGGAAGGATCCGGCCTCGGAAGCGCAGAATTCTGCGCCCAGCGCCTCGGTGAGGCCTGAAGCCGGAGAAGCCATGGAGCTGTAATGGCCCATGAGCTTCTCCAGGCTAACATCTGATCGTCGTAGGAGACGACGCGGAGGCCTCGACCATCTGAGGCCTCTTTAACATCTCCTCTCGGTAGCAAATGCGGGGGCGTTCGTTGCCACATAGGGAGGAACCCGTGAGGTTGAAGCCGGGTAGCCGCGCTTCAGTATGGAGCAAGGTGGGGAGTATGGCTCTCCACGGGAGGAATATCCCCGTAAATAACATCCGCGGGCGATCGAGGCGCGCGACCAGGGCGCGGAGCATGCTCACGCGATCCCGCACCCTGGTCCACTAATGCGCAAGCGGCACTGGAGTTTTTAGTGAGTAGGAGTTTCACTTAACCCTCACACTGTCTCCCGGCAGTGTGAGGGTATCCGTGATGGATGTTCTCCAGTATAAAAAAAAAAAAATCTGGTGAAGCTGTGAAAACCCCTCATCCCAACAGTGTATAGTCAGTTCGGAAAAAAAGATGGCATTTGTGAGAAAAGGGACTTTGTACTTTAATATCAAAGTTTTCACTTTCATATTTAGAATGACGACTACACGCTTCTCACTTATAAGTTTCACACAGATAGTCAAATATTCCAAGGATTACTATCAATAGATCATATCAGTAGCGACAGGTGACGACGTAAAGGCTTGATTTATTTCCTGTGATGCGATTGGATTTCGAAAACGTGTCATAACTTCTAATTCATCATTGGAATAAAATTGTATGGGAAAAATTCTTACGTTTATAACAGCTGGTGTCTATTTTCATTGTGTTAAATTGATGTACATTACACAGAACACAACTGAAAGATTTATTATTATATTTGAAATAGAGCAGCGGATGCATCAGTCAGTTGTTTAGAAATACGCATAACACATTGAAGACTCATACGTTCATATGTCAAATATAAAAAGCAATACATTTCTCAAAAAAAAAACTTTATATAGCTCCGACAAATATGTTTGGAATAAAGTGTTTATTTTAATAAATGATTTGGTTCCGCAAGAGGCGGCGGGTGTACAGCATCCCATCTGTCCGCGTCCCACTGACCCGCTCTGCTCGACAGGTGATTACCTCACTGCAGCTCGCAACGCGCGCTTTATACTTGCAGAAGTTTTATTCACCTACTAGGATATCACGTTTGATAAGAATTATCGTTAAGGGAACTGAATTTATTCCAACATAATACACACAACAATTGGGTCACAAGTAACGTCTTAAACAGGAAAAATATATCAAGATAGGTAGACAACTAGCGAACGATGTGACGAGCTTTGTATAAGAGAGATATATCATAAAGATTATAAACAATCTGAATCACATCGCTACATTGAGGCGGAATTCGATGAAAAACAACGAACGCGGAAACCAGATTTATATGAAATGAAATATACGTTTGTTTTGAAACTGTTTGCGTCCCCATTCGAAACGCATCGCGTTGCCGCACTGCCAATAGCCGGTGTTATAACGAATTGATTCGGTCCGGTGCGGAGTGACGGCGCGGCGTCCAACTCCTCTCAGATCTGTTAACGATTCACACAAAATTGAGAACACATGAGACGCAAGAGTATCGCGTGATACGAATGATTTAACCGGAGTTAAACGCACAAATATTGAGAAAACACACTAACATTTTAATAAAGGATACTAGAGGTACTTGGTAAAAAGTGAAAACTTCGTGTGAATTCCTTGAAAGTTAAAAAAGGAAATCCTGGATGACAACGACGCATTATCATCCATACTAATATTACAAACCCGAGAGTGGGTTTCTCAGTTACGTTGTCACGTCTTACTTACTCAATAGATCACCTTGACACTTTGCATGGCCGTTGTCAAGAGTAGAGAAAACGAGATAGGGTACCTTTCATCCAAAAAAGTACTGTTCCCAAGAAATTGATCAAGTCTACATTAACGCAGGCGATACCGCGAGTAAAAGCCAGTTACATCAAAAAGTTACTGTCAAAAGTGAAAAAGAAACGAATTACGCGCAATTACAAATTACAAAAGAACAAATAGATAAAGTTTTACGAAACAAATTCGCGGTAAGTTAAAAGAATATTGAATATTAAAATAAAGTTGAAGGAAATAGTTTTAGCAAATCGTCATACAACCGTACATTTTATTGCTGAAGATTTCGATAGCGTTTTATACGTCATGAACGTTTGGGAATGAAATAGTATTCACGCAATTGGCACCTAGAATGCTCACCGATGCGCAAAAACAAATCAAACTGAATATCTCCCCTTTCTTTGAAACTATTGCAACAAGATTGTGATCGGTTTTGGCTCCGGTGGTAACAATGGACGGAACGAGTCGACTATGTTACTTCGCTGAAACGAAATGACTATTTATGACATGAAAAAGACCAGACCATCATCTCCAACTTTAGGAAATTTAAGAGAAGTCTCTCTGTAGGCAAAATAATTAACCCCTTTCCTAAATTCTTAATTTATGGCGCTACTTTTAAGGCTAAAATAATATTTAAAAATTGAAGACATACTAAAAAGGGTGGCGACTGTAAAATAGTGAAGCAGCAGACGTTGCAATATATGAATTTCTAATAACTCAGAATGAAGTGACCTTTAGAAAATAATTTCCAGATTAGGAAAAAGTATACCGACTGTTTTACTGTATATGTAAATACTGAATATGTGTAAAAATAAAATACCATTTGATAAAAAAATACCTATAATTTGTTTATTTTTAATTTGATTGTTTGCTCCGGGTATATTAATCTTTATTATTACATATAAATTAAGCGACGAGCATGCGTTTTTATTAATTATTTATTGATTTGTAATAATGGTTTTTGTTCTTCCCCATCACTTCTTATAACTAAATAAACTCTATAATTCGTTCCATTAAAACACATTTAACCTAATGTATAAAAAAATACATTACTCGTCCACCACTTCAACAATATTTCTTACTTTGGGATATTACAAAAGAGAATTCAACATGAGATTGTGTTGAATGATCTTAACTTAATCACATTTATTTTTTATACGATTGTAAACCTGATGGTAAGTAATCATCACCGCCCATGGACACCTACGACACGAGGTGTATCACAGATGCATTACCGGACTTTAAGGAAGGCAAAAACTCGTCCCAACAATCGAGATGACACGGATGGACTTTCATTTTGCGGCGAGTCGTTCGGTCATGGAACTCAGCAGCAGGTATCAATCCGAACAGCTCTTTAGAACACTCTTCGTGTTAGATCTTGTAAAAATTGCAAAATCGCAAAGTAAAGCATCGTCCCTTCGAAACTCCAAAATGTCGAGCCCTAAAAAAAGAACCCGGTCGTCAACGATTCGAGCCGCTCTACGTTGGATTCGGTCAAAGGGAAGAAGTAGATGGTATTGGGCCATTCCTGCTCAGAGATGAGAACAGTATTACATGTGTGGGCGGACCTGAAGCCATAGGTGAACCGATGTGAAATACCGTCCTGCTCTGTTAAGAACACCTACCATTTTTGAGGCCAGTTTCGCTCTACCTTCCAAATGACCACCAAACAACGTCGCTTGATATGTCGACACCAAGAATACCGAAATTAAGCTCAGCAGCTAGGGGAGCTCCTTGAAAATCAAGCGTCAGTCAGCGTTACAGAGGGTTTTTTAGCGGTGGTTAACCACCTGTGTTTTTGTGGGGTTCAATTATTACCTAGTTATGAGAAGATTTTTTGTTTCAATAAAATCAATCGCTATTCTCTTTTTTTTCGAACTAACTACGTTGTTAGTCTGATGAGCCTTCACAACTTCCCTGGACTACGAGACGCTATCATAGAAATCTCGGATACAACGCTAAATGAACATTCATTAAAATGTGATCCGCCACCATTGCTCGTTCGGTCAAAATAATACGAAGTTGACCGCAAATAAAGCTCGACTTCGAAACGTCTATAATTGAAATCATCGGGCTAGCGGCGGCTGTGGCACCACTCATCTGATGCTCCGGCTCGTCGAGTTCGTTAACGAGATGTATAGCAATACTTCCTGATACATTTATAGTTTCTTTTAACTAAGGTATCATTAACGGTAGACATGGTAACTCAACCGTCTGCTATATGAGTTAAAGTTACGTGTTGTATAAACATTGCAATAATTTATCATTCTATTAAAACTATTATCGCTCGCGATTAAAATATTGGCAATACTGTTTTAAAATAATAGATATAATCGTGGAACCGAAAAGATAATATAATCCGCTAGTTGAAGGCTTGATAACTACTAAAAAACACTAAGAAAGATAGGATGAAGGTGAAAACATACGAAGAAAATCTGAACTCAGAAAATGTTATGTGATACTCTCGCTACTAGTAACTGTTGTACAGTTTGGGCTTATAGAACACAGCCATTTACAAAGCAAATGAACACTGGATCGCGTGGTATATTTAGTTATATTTTATTAGATTTTCTTGGTATTCAGATATTTTCTGTTTGAACTGCAACATCATTTTGAAAGTAAAGTGACGCGGCACTACGTTGTTGTTGTCCTGCTTGACAAACTCGAGCTTGACCGGGAATAAACTGCAGCTCCAGAAATAATCGTGAATCACGTCGCAAAGTACTTCCCATCCAGACGAATTTATATTCACTCGCACGTATCATCGAAGGATTACCTGTTCGTTGGCTCCCACACCTACTGCAGTGCTGTGATCAATTCTTGCCACCGAATGGAATACAAAGATGCGCCTTAAGTTTTAAATGGAATAAAGTCACTTAATTAATATAATATCAAGTATGTAAAACCAATAATATGAAAATACAGTTGTGGATCAATTTGGCTATTAGTTATTATAAGTACTAACTGTGCCGACGGCTCCGCTCGTAAGATCTACAACATTATTATAACGGCATTTTTTTAAACAAGCTTTTTAAACATTGGGTGGTTTATATTCAAGTGTTATTTGAAGTGAGTGTAAGTATACAATAATTCAAATTAGAGTTAGTAAAGATCTGTTCTAATTAATTATGATGACGAAGGGATTTCATTCGAATAACATGGAAATTTTACATGTCGCGTTCAACATACTCGGTTCGCTTTGTCACGTAAACGCGGCCATTCTGATTTCAAGTAAAACTTTTTATTTATGTTACAACCGCTTTTTATTATAATTTCTGTTGTAAGCAGTCATCTACCGCATTATATTGGTTACTGTTTAATAGTTCAGATGAATTAGATTACTAACAGAATGTACTGGTGGTCATTTTGTGTCGACTCAATTTATTTTTAACACGCTTATTTTTTTAACAGCTCCGCCTATATCTATCTATGTACCGGAATCTTATAACGTGATTTTCACCCACTTCAAAACGTCAGATTAAACTGATATTTAGTATTCATATCCAGGACCGATGACAGTACAATAATTCAATACGTTTATACCATTGATTAATTTAAAGAAAGGTCAAAAAATAAAGAATAATCTAAGCAAAACAAAGAAATACGTCCACCTTTTATAGCGAATCGAACAAAAAAGTAGAAAATATATTTCACATATACAGGGCTTCTGCTATAGTTAATTTGAGTGTAAAAAAGCGTGGGCTGCTTTTTATTATAACTCATAAACAGGCACTAATGGACTATATGTAGCAATTAATGTGACTTACGTGAGAATATGTGTGTTCAAGCTAATAGTTAAGTAATGTGTAGTGATCGCGGAGTACGCCAGATACTTTTTTCGAACTGACTACACTGTTGGCTTGTTAAGGCCGCTATAGTTCCACCGGACTACAACGCCAGATACATTCTACTGAAATACATAGTAAACTAAAAGTTAATCCCCTTATTCCCATGTCGTAACAAATACACATTAAAACAACAGCTCCTAACGAATGTGATAACATTAAGCTCAGATGAACGCAAGGTTATGGAATGGTGCCTATCACAAACAAACATTATTCCTAAAAAAAATTAGGGTGGACATTATATATATATATATATCGGAGATTACCTTCAATTATATTCAAGTCCGAGATGTCCGAGATATATATTAGGTGTAGCCTATTCTCCTGGATATTACCACGAGCATTTACGAGTCTCATGGGCCCTAAACTACTACAATCGTGAGTGTATTTACTTAAAAAAACACGGCGTCAATGTGTACAACAAAACCAATGCACGCGTGAAAAGTTTTTGAAAAAGAACTCTTTGACGACTTTATTTTCTATCTCTTAAACTGCCAGTTTGCTTCCTCTATTGGTTTAATTAAGTACGCATTAAGCCTATTTGTAAGATATTCAAACAGCGACTTTAAGTTTAGTTCGAATTTCCGCCTACTTCCTTTGTGATCATTTTCTTTTTCAGTCTCTTTGAAATAAGTTCCTAGGTGTTATGCATTGTTGAAGAGCTAAGAATACGCTTATGATTGTAAAATAATCTGCAAGCCAAATTCCATAACGTTTTTTTGTTTTTAAGGCATTTTAGTGGAAAAATAGTGAAATAATACCGTTTTCCGTCTCTCATTTTTAAATTTAGACTGATAATTGTTATTTTAATATTGATAAGCCACCAGTGATTAATCGTTTTTATAAATCAGAAGAAAAAACTGAGATTTAAATTAATATCTACTTTTTATCAAATAAATGTTTGATGTTATAGTTTTGACTTATTTTGAAAAAAATCTAAAAAACAAGATAACTCAAAAATGGTTCACTTTTACAAAACGCATATGGGGTTAAAATTATCACAAATAGTCACCCCTATCACCTTCTAACGGGAATACGTCGAATAACCATTAACTCTGTATGTATAGTGTACATATATAATACTTAAGCGAATAGTATCTCTTGCCCTCGAATCAGAGCTCCGGCGCTCTCGAGTTCGTACATTGGCCTTCTTTTATTTAGATAGAACAATTCCTTTATTACTAAAAACTCCTATAATCTATTTACCTAAATTAAGTTAACTATTTTTTATTTTATCATTGCTAATTTCTAACTAGCATTTAATAGAGATAAAACTCTAGAAACTCAACTAATCTGTGTAGATTTCAGTGTAATCTATACAGGTAAATAAAATTTTAGTGTCTGTTGTTATACCGGGTTTGTTTTTGAAATTGTTGAATCGAATTAAATGAGACTTTAGATTTATATGTTGGCTACATATCTTTCATTTTATCCATATAATATAAACGATTAAAATTTTTGAAACTATTATAGGAATGAAGCTTTGATTATGACCATGGAATTAAGTAAGAACGAACTCACGAGCACCGGCTAGCTTACTAATAAAAAGCAGGACACGCTGCCCAACGTTAACAAAGATTATATAAAGAGTTCCAAGTAGTAATCATATTTATTCCATGTATAAATAGACATAAAGCAAAGTTGTAACCGTAGAGTAAGTTCTCACAACATTAAAATGCTTCTTACAATTAAAGTACGAATCTCGGGCCGTGATATTTGCTCATTATCAGTACATAGTGCTAAGAACAACGGCGGTTGCCAACGTCGCGACATATATCGCGGCTGTAACACCGGCCTCCGCCCCGGCCTCCGCCCCACGACCGCAATAACGACGCGCCGGCCGTGCCAAATGAACCAACATTAACTTCAATAGTGTGCCGCACCCAGCCCGATACTATACCGCATTCATAACTAATTATTATAAACTATATTATGACCCAAACACCTCTGATTACACTACACATGTCTCCGGGGTCATGGCTCTTCCTCCAGCAGAACAAGATAATGTAGTACTCTAACATGACCGTTGAGGTCCTTCTTGCTTTAGTCTCGCAAGTCTGCTTATTCATTATGCTTATTATTATGATTGTGTAATTAGCCAATCAAACATAAAGTAAAGCTTACTTCTACCAAACTCCGAGTGTTTAATTTTCAAAAGGTAAAATAGGTAAAAATGATATAAAAATCCGTGTAAAATAAATAATCTTATATTGCTTTGAAATTTTTACATTTTTTTACGATCGCTTTCTTAATGACAATTGTATTCTTTTTTTGAGACATCAACCGCCTATTTTATTATAATTAACCAATGCGGTTGATGCCTTAACATAAATCTTTTTATTAAATCTCCATATTTTAAACATTCTCGCCCACCAAGGACAAGGTTTACACTTGTCCTTAACTAAGCATAACTAAATCTTGTTAAACAACTAAACAAAACAAAATTCCTTACATGAAAGATACGACAATTGTAGATCAAGCCTTAAAGATAAAAGTGATATTAGAAAACGACAACTTAATAGGGAGAAAACACTGTTTAGAAACTGATCGCTTAATGGTATTATTCTTACATTTTAAACTAACGACACGGGTAATTCCGTCAGAACCCGTATGCTTTTCCGTAATTTTACCATATAACCATCGAGCTGGTGGAAGATTATCTTCCATTATAAGAACAATGTCTCCAACTGATGGTTCTGGGTTTATTCTAGACCATATATACCTATGATAAAACTGAACTAAATACTCTCAAGCCCAACGTTTCCAAAAATCTTACAACATTCTTTGCGATAATCGCCATCGACGTAGTGAATTAATTGATGAATTTTGATAGTTACCATCTGGTACAGACACAAGTGGTTCACCTATCAAAAAATGACCTGAGGTCAGCGGAATTACATCATCAGGATTATTACTGAGTTGTGAAATGGGAAGTGAATTTAAGCAAGCCTCAATTAGTGCCAAAAGGGTTGCCATTTCTTCAAAATCAACCAATTACTTTTCGCAAGTTATACTTAGCTGATTTTATACCTGCCTCCCATAGCCCATCGAACTTTGGTGAATGAGGAAGAACAAAATGCCAACTTGTTGAATTATTTGCTAAACTTTCAGCGATATTCTTTACTATCGTAATTTATCTTCACGTAAGACAGCATGATGTGGCAAGTATACCGGAAGTGCCTTGTTTCGTTCTTCATAAGTTACTACTTCCATATGACCCAACAAGAAATATTTGTTAATAACATCTGTATCTTCCCTTTTAAGTGCAGGATTGTTCTTTAATCTCTGATCTAGCTTTTCAAAAACAGTTAATTGCAATCATTCTTGAATTGCCCTCCACACTTTTCGGACTGCCTTTAAATGAAATATTAACTATATACCTACCTTCTTCATCTCTAACCGTAGTTTCTTTATAGATTGATTCACACATCAAGTCTGATGATGTATATTTCATTTTAGTATTCATTTGCTTTGGGTCCGTCTCTTGTTTCAAATGAAATGATTCCTCTTCTATACTACTATGCATCACTGCAATATTTGTTGATCCTTGTGCATAAGTACCTGATATTATCCATCCTAATGTAGTACATTGGGCAACCAAAGTACCACTTCTATTTCTCATAATACCATTTTTAATAATCTGTCCATAAACTTCTGCCCCTAACAATATATCTACTCGACTTGGTAGATAATATTTAGGATCTGCCATTTGTACATTCAACAAATGTTCCCAATCCAGAATATTTATCTTTTTTCTAGGAATAATGTCGGTTATTGTTTTTTAAAACATATGCATGTACTACCATGAAAATATGTGGATTCACTCTAGAATATATCTCTAATTTCACCATGTAGTTACAAACCACCGTTTTGTTTCCGTTTAAACCTGAAATCTGACTCTGTACAGGTATTTTACGCAAACCTAAATATTGAACAGTTTCTTCTGTAATAAATGATGCTTGTGACCCTTGGTCAAGTAAAGCTCTAACGTTATGAAGCTCGCTGTTGTGATTTTTAACATTAACTAAAGCGGTCGCCAACAGCACTTGATTCTTAGCCGGCTTTGCCGAAAAACATGATACCATTGTTGAAGATTTATTATTAGAGAGTTCAGTTTTCTGGTTTTCAAAATTTGCATTGTTAATTGTTTCTTTTCTATGGTGTATATTATTCTCTGTGGCATAGTGAAGTAAAGTATGATGTTTACTTTTGCATATTTTACAAAACAAATTGCTTCTACAAAATTTGATTCTGTGCCCAGAGTTTAAGCACCGATAACATAAATGCTCCTGGGCTAAAAATTTACGACGTTCTAAATCGTCTTGTCTTTTAAATTCCTTACAACTTTCAATGTGATGATTCTGATTGCAATAAGAACAGTTGTCTTTTGATACATAAAAGGACTGCCGATTCAATGGTGTTATATTATTATGAACTTTGGGCTTAGCACTTGATCTAGGTTCTATAAATTCAAGTGCCTTATACTTTACCGTCAAAAAATCATTGAATTGTTCTAAATTAGGCAGTTCTTCGGATGAGATATCGCTTGACACTTTAAATTCCCATTGTTTTCTAGATTCGTGATCCAGTTTTAAAGTTAACAAATGAATGATAATTATATCCCAGTTAGATATATTAACACCAATGTTTTTTAAAGAATTAAGACACTCTGTGGCCGTGGTCAATAAATCTTTTATTTGCTGTGCCGACTCATGTGTAGCACATTTTTGACTGAGTAACCTATTTAAAATTTTATTCGCCAAATACCTTTTATTATCATACCGACTTTTCAAAAGTTCCCAACATCTCGAATAATTAGCGTCTTCAATCGAGATATGTCTCAACAATTTTTCCGCTTCTCCCGTTAAATAACTTTTTAGGTAATGTAATTTTTGTACATTACCCAATTTACTTCTATTATGAATAAGTGAAATAAAAAGATCCCTAAACGTAGGCCACTCTTCATATTTCCCTGAAAATTTAGGTATTATTATCTTTGGTAAATCAATAGCTTCACTCTGTATTGTAATATTACCTATATCACTATTATTAACTACTCCGCAAGACTTTATATAATTTTGAAAGTTTCCCTTCACTTCTAAATATAACTCCTCGGCCTTATCAAATAAATCGTATTCAAAATAATTCGTGGCCTTAAATTGTACTGTATCTAACTCCTTAACAATGCTACTATGATTTGTTATAAATTCTGACCATAGTCTTTCTAAATTTTCCAGTCTAGCTATAGAGTAATACAACGTCTTTTTATCTTTACTACACTTTCTAAAATTAATGTCAGCTTTAACAATACGTTCATACAAATCATACTGAATTTTAATAGTATCTGTCATGACAATAAATATATGAGTACAACCCTAGTTTTTTGTTGCGACGTCACCGCCGAGCACCCTCGCACACGGTTCCGCCTACCTCCGCTGTTCGACAAAGTGGTCTTACTCCCGTAGTTCCGTGAAGTCACCGCCGGGCACCCCCGTACACGGATCCGTCTCACGAATGAGCATCCACGTCGTCTTCCTCTGATATCTTGTCTCTTCGTGACGTTACCGCCGAGAACCCTCGCACACGGTTCCGTTTCACGAATGAGCATCCACGTCGTCTTTCTCTGATATCTTGTCTCTTCGTGACGTTACCGCCGAGAACCCTCGCACACGGTTCCGCCTACCTTCGTTGTTCGAGAAAGTGGTCTTGCTCCTGTAGTTCCGTGAAGTCACCGCCGAGTACCCTCGCACACGGTTCCGTTTCACGAATGAGCATCCACGTCGTCTTCCTCTGATATCTTGTCTCTTCGTAACGTTACCGCCGAGGACCCTCGCACACGGTTCCGCACGTCGTCGATATGCTTCTTAATATCAGAGTCCGATGGTAGCACAGTTTTACTTCCCAATATTATAGTCGAGAAATAAGAACTCCTTCTTGGATTTTATGAAATATGAATCCCTTAAATCTGGTTTATTTATATATCCGCTATCGAAGGACCAAATGTTTAATTTTCAAAAGGTAAAATAGGTAAAAATGATATAAAAATCCGTGTAAAATAAATAATCTTATATTGCTTTGAAATTTTTACATTTTTTTACGATCGCTTTCTTAATGACAATTGTATTCTTTTTTTGAGACATCAACCGCCTATTTTATTATAATTAACCAATGCGGTTGATGCCTTAACATAAATCTTTTTATTAAATCTCCATATTTTAAACACCGAGTTAACGTTACCCACTAACGGTTTAAAGTAATGGCAGTGAAATCCGTTACTTCAGATAAAAATGTTAAAAATAATTTATAGGTTATTATAGGTCGTCTCAGCGTTTGCCAAATTGGGAAGGCGCCCAGACCTCTGCGTTGAATTACGTGCAAACTTCAGTTTCCGTGCTAGTGCCACACGGCCATGGGGAATACGCAACACGATACACCATCCGAAATACCGTGAGTTCAATTGATAAATTGAATCTGAATCCCCCTCTGAGAAACATAGTGGCATGTAATCGACGTGACACCCACAGAAAACATAAAAATTTAATTCAAGTGGATCACTACGCAGTTAAGCTTTAAGTAAGAACTTTTACTTAAACGTTTATTTTCCTCCAAACATGAGCAATAAAATGTGTTTCTGACATTTAGTGCCAGTAGTTTAGTAAACAGACTAATGGGTTTTCACTCGGTGCGTATGTGGGCGGGCTCCATTTCGCAGTGTGAACTCTCAGAAGAGGAATGTTTTGGGGTTACCCACGTGCATCGTCTCGTTATTATGGACGTATACAGAAGCCTATTAGCATACATAGTCCTTGTCCGCAGGTCTCATTGCGATGCACTCGGCAACTAAACATACATTGTACATTCACTAACGCCGGTTATCTAGGACATTGTAAACTTGTTACGGCATACTACTATGAAATAACCTATTGTTATTGTTATACAAGTAGACGTTCTTATTCCAACTATTGAATCAGGGCAAACCTATACACTGTTGTGTACAAATGTGAGGTAATTGCATTGCTAATGTAAACGCACTAATACTAAGTAGTTTAACCAAACATTTATTTCTAGTGTTCTCTTAATCTAATCGATGTAGACGGCATTGGAGACGCGCTGTCCGTACTCCATGTAGTCACGTGATATGTCCCTAAGGAAATAAGTGCGGGCGCGTGTCGCGTGTGCACCGCGCTGCCGCCGCCGCGCTCGTGTTGTTACAGCGTTATCATACGTTGTCCTGATTACCTTATGATCCGATGCAATATCCAATGTGTTTACATAGTTTTGACAATATTACTTATCTATGTATCTATAAAAGTCAATTAATAATTCCAAATTTTGAATAAAGCAAATTAAGAAATATTTTCTTAAGCTGCTTGTTGTTCTCACGATTAGAAGACAATACAGTTTTATTTATTCAGAGATATGCGCAATATATTAATAAGAATATTTTTGATATAAAGCAAATTTTTGGATAATAAATGCAGACCTTGTAGATCTTAACCCATGAATGTTATATGGAAATGTACGGAAAATGAATCTATGTTATTTCCGAAATATAACATGCCGTAAATACTTTTGCCTGTGTATAAGTTAAAACAATAAATCAATTAATATGTGCTTGAGAAACCTTGTTAATTACAAGTAATGTATAACATCACGGACGCGACATCCTCATCTTCTTACCCTCATCCCACCTAAGTAACTAATATCTCTCCAGGTAGAACCTTGCAATCTATCACTATTTTAATATTATTTCTTCGTAGAAAAATGTAATCAATTTGGACAGTGTGATTACACTATTGTATGTGAATAGATACCTACTGGTCTCTTGTTTGGAAAAAGTATTAGCTATTCCAAAATCGAAAGCAACAGCTGCTTGAGTGAGCTTTTCACGTTCTTTGTTTTTATTCCCAAAACCCCAGCACCCATGCACTCTCTCATAACCTTCACTATCTCTTCTCACATGCCCATTAAAATCACCTCCGATATAGATATCCACATTTTCTAAAATATCCATCACCACCGCATCAAAATCTTTCCAGAACTTCTCTTTTACAACCTCATTACATCCAGATTCCGGCGCATATACACTTATTATATTTACCATTATCTGTTCTATCAATAACTTCGCCAATTTTAGTCTCTCATTCACTTTTTTTTACATCCGTCACATATTTCTTAAACTCATTATTTAATACAGTTCCTACTCCATTTCTGCTACCGTTACTCCCACAGTAGTAAAATTTATATCCGACACCAATCTCTCTCACTTTCATCCCTTTCCATTTCGTCTCTTGCAAAACAGCCACATTAATGAGTCTTCTTTGTAACACATCCGCTAATTCTCTTGCCTTTCCAGTCATTGTTCCTACATTCCAACTCGCAAATTCGTTTCTCACTTAGAGTCTTATCATGAGGTAACAACCAAGTCTACTTCTCATACTGTTCATGTTGTGATATTTGATTTGGCTTAACTTGTACGACCGGCGGCGCGCGCCTCACATCTACTCTCTTTGAGATTAAAACATAACGTTCTAAATATAATGAATCATAATATTAATAAAATACATATTTAAAAATAAAGACTAATATTTACTAAATACCTATCGAACAAAATGTAAGGGCCTAAATGAAATTATACTTCCTTTCCAATAATTATGCAGATTACTTCTGTGTTGAAAGCAGTGCAAGCTTAGGGCAGCAATAATCCCTGCTTTATATATCTCCTCCTTATGCACCAGTTAATGGTCTATATATGCTCCAATCAACTCTATTTCGGTATACAAGTACAGTATCCATAAAAGATTCCAATATTTTCGCAATTAATTGCCGAACAATATTTTTATAACATTGTGAATTAATGTAGATGTGTTGAAGGCAAACGTAACGTCACGGACGCGTCAACTATTACAAAATAATTCATACATTTTCAAAGAAATAGTTGTTCGACATGAGCGCCATAACGTTCAAAGTTGTTACTGGTAGATATATTTATCCGACAATGTTTTAAACATACTATAAATACTTGAAATCATCAGCTTCTTTGTTGATTCAACATTAATTCGTTTTTCAAATAGAATGAATCCCTTATTTCTAAGAAATGTACTAAGCTCAGCTTCTTTTATAACCGACTTAAAAAAGGCGGAGGTTATATGTTCGGCTTGATGTATGTTAAACGATATCTTTGTAAATTGTGAAGCGATTTTAATGATGCTTTTTTATTTGAATCGGTTATACTCGGGGGTAGAACCATGTAAATGTTAAGAAAATATTGTAGCCATAAGGGGAAAAATACCTATTATTATATTTTCACCCACTTCTAGTCTACATAATATATTCACCGGTTATGTTCACCGATTTTTTCGTCTATTGTAAACCAATTCCAATAATTTTTATTTCATTTGAATTGTTGATACTTGACAGTGTCGATCCCAACCCAAAACAACAGTGTCTACGCAAAAAGCTTAGGTTGACTCGGCGACATGTATTTATATTTTCGCCGACCATAATTTTGATATTTCTTCAAATTGATTATTATGTAGCTTATTATTTTATTTGAATAATTTAATATAATCATTTAGTTATTTTCCGTTTTATAGGACCTTTTTATTTCTTTAGTGTTTTTTTTTGGTAATAAAGTCGGTTTATTTTTATTATGGCTCGTTGTCTTCGCGATGCACATATTGTTATCATTTACCTTCAGAAATTGCCAAGTACATTGAGTGTTGCCAAAAGCAAACCATTTTTCATTAGTTAACATAAAAAATAAGGTGTTAATTGAAATCTTAATATATTATGTATATGTGCCTTCCTCAATGTCTTCTTTATAAATACTGGATTAGTGGTTACCTAGATATAATGAGTTTTATAATAATGACGGGAAAATTTTGAAAATATGTTTTTGAATATTCCTATAATCTATATGAGAGGCAGCAGTCAGATCATTTAAGCACGATGATAACGACTACTTAAGTATTGTTAGTTAGATACACACACAAGGGGATCTGAAAGAAAGTCATCAGGGAGGCGCCCGATTGTAAAACATTCACACGAATTTTAATTCGGAACATGAAGGAAAAAGTACCTTATGCAGACCCTACTCAGGTCGAACAAATTTGTGTAGAAAGTTAGACCTAGTAAGAAGTTCTATTTTTCTCACAATCTTTGAGTCTTTACCATAAGTTATAAGTTGGGTCATCGTTTGTTTCAATATAAGGTTCTTCTTAAATAAATTAGTTCTGTAGTACTACAGGAAAACTCGTATGATGTCAAATTTTTTTTTTTTTTTTTTTATTTACGTGGGGAAATCCATTATGGATACCCATCCTCCCGGGGGAGAGAATGGGTTATGTCCGACTCGCACGGACTAAAACCCCACGGTGTACCGGCCACCGCTTTAAGTTGGGGCGGCATGGGACCGTGCTGAGCTATCACCATGCCGCCCCCAGCGGTCAGACCGGCGAAAGATGGCCGCTGGGCTCCGTCCTTATAGGGAGGTACACTGGGTACACGACCAGCTACCTCCCCTCGTCCGCCGAACCTGTGCAATGAGGAGATGGGCCCCCCGGCCCATCCCCTCAGATCCGGCTACGGAGGTGGAAGAACGTATGATGTCAAATTTTTTTTTTTTTTTTTTTTTTTTTTTTTTTATTAACGTGGGGAAATCCATTATGGATACCCATCCTCCCGGGGGAGAGAATGGGTTATGTCCGACTCGCACGGACTAAAACCCCACGGTGTACCGGCCACCGCTTTAAGTTGGGGCGGCATGGGACCGTGCTGAGCTATCACCATGCCGCCCCCAGCGGTCAGCCCGGCGAAAGATGGCCGCCGGGCTCCGTCCTTATAGGGAGGTACACAGGGTACACGACCAGCTACCTCCCCTCGTCCGCCGAACCTGTGCAATGAGGAGATGGGCCCCCCGGCCCATCTCCTCAGGTCCGGCTACGGAGGTGGGAGGAGGCGGACGAATCGCCGCCTCCTTCCACCGGCCCTCCTTTGGGGGAGACGGCCGCTGAGAGGGTCCGCCTCTCGGGCCCTCTCTGCCGCCTCTTTCTGCGAGATTACATCCTCGCAGAAAGAGGCCATCGCCGTCCAGGCATCTTCGCTGCCGAGCATGGCCGCAACCACGCTCGGCAGCGACAGATTTCCTCCCACCACCGCAGCCAGAGTGTGGCGCTGCACCACCCACGCAGCACACTCAGACAGTGTGTGCTGCGCGGTGTCCTCCTCAGCGCCGCACTCGTGGCATGCGGCGGTCGGCTCCCTGCGAGCGATCTGGTGCAGGTACCAACCAAAACAGCCATGGCCGGTCAGCACCTGCACCAGTCGGAACGTCAGGGAGCCCCACTCCCTTTTAATCCACTGCGGCAGGACCGGGCGGACGGCGTCCACCGTATATCGCCCGTACCGCGCGTCCGCCAGATCCTGCCGCCACCGCTCCATAGCGGTCTCCCTCCCCTCTCGCCTCTTTCCCTCTATCTCCCTGGGAGCCGGAGGCTCCCCCAAACGTTTCCTTGCCGCCGTGAACTTGTACACGGCGGCAAGAACACCCGCCTCCAGCTCCCAGGGCAGAGAGCCGGCGAGCGTGAAGGCCGCCGCCGAGGACACGGTGCGGTATCCTCTGATAACGTATGATGTCAAATGCCATAACCAGTGTTAACCAACACTATCCACTGTATAGGACGTGTTCTGGATTAAACGAAATAAGACACTTCTATATATTTTCTCGCTCCTTAACTTTAGGAAGCTCTAAGCTAAAGACGTATTTTGAAATATAAATTGCTCCATACGTTTATGTAAATCTTTTTCATGATTTATTTTCAAGGTATATCAATTGTCTCAAATATGTTGTACGTTATCCTGAGTAATGCCTGATTTGAGATTGAATTAAAAAAACAAATAGGTTAAAATAAAAAAATACAGCAAATTTCATAAAATTTATCTAACGGTATTATCTTTTCGCTTCGCTAAGCGTAAATTGTCTTTAATGAAATGTATAGTACCACAGTGTATGTTGTTTTTACGTTACACAGATGGCACTGCATGTTGAAAATGGGAATAGACAACAAGTACGTGCCGGAATGCAGCGTTGCGTCAAAATTGGAAAACAAACAATTTACAAGTTTGGCGATTTAATATTTTGAACATACTAGATACATGTAGTAGGTAACTCGGGTTGTTTATACTTTATACATTGTTATTTAAAACATTATTGTTTGCTTTTATAACATGTAGTCCATAGGAAAAGTAAACTGTGACGTAACATATAAACTTTGATCTCTGACAAAACGGAGTAAAAATATTGTTTACATTTTATAAACTGGTTAGTAGCACAACACGTTTATATACCTATTAGAATATACGTATGATGTAGTGTATACGTTATTAAATGTATATTTCATGAAATCGACGACCTCAGAGCAGTGAGTATTATTGAATCCTCAGGAAATGTACGTAACCCAAGTACATTCATACATACTTACGATGACGACTTGAATTCATCACTAGCTTGGGAAATACATCGCGCTCACTGAAACTCACTGTGTACTGCGTGTACAGGTGTACACACTCAAATCCCAGAGCAATTATATTCCGCTTAAGTAACACTATGTATATAGACGGTATACGAGCATGCGTCGCCGGCTGCATAGTACACTCGATATGCAGTTGATATCCCTTGAGAGCGGTGTGAAGATAACATTGTTGTGATGAATCAACTGAATTCACGTGATTGAGGAGTTGCGTGTGGCGGCAGGAGGAGGTGGGAGAGGGAGGACTCCGACATACAGCCGGGCTCGAGTCGCGACTCCCGACCCAATCAATCACAAACGCCGACGCGGAAATCCTGCAAACGATCAACCAACAAGTTGCCAGTTCACTCGGTTCTCGAAATAAACAAGATTCTATCAAAGTGTTGTAATAATTGATATCAATATACCCTGACCAATGTGTACATTATTTTTCACTTCAAATTATATACATTTGTTGTTCACAGCGTGGAGTTTCACCGGACACGTTCGTCCCGCGTACTCGTTCCTTTGCTACTAACAAATTGTCGGTGTGTATTATCATCGCGATATTCCTTATGATTATTATGATAAATCAAAAGGCAGTCATAATTCAAGTGGTTATATATAGCGACCGCACGCACGCACGCACAGAGACGACGCGACGCACAGCGGAGCGTTGCTCCTACACATCACGTGCCACTTGTACTTTCAGCTCACAATATGCCACATTCCTTACTCCTCGTTTTAGGAATACAAAGCTCTTCAGGTGTTACAACACAGCACTGTCACGAACTAAATGGCGTTTGCCTTTTTGTTTACATTATTTTTAATTATGTAGATTTAACTATGGAAATATTAAATTAAAATCACCGCTACGTTGATCCGGGTGTAGGTTACTTGGAACATAATATTACACAGTGTCCGGTCTAATAGTAACATGATATTCTTTTTTAAATCAGGAGGGCTTATTGTATCAGTTCCTCCGCTGAGCGGCTTCCTCCCCCTTACAATGCGTGACCGCAACCCACCTTCACTACTACCTACTACATATACAAAAACTACATAGAAAAAACAATGTTAGAAACAATAACGAATTAAAGATGGCATGGATATGGTCCAACTGTACACGAACGCTATTCTTCTCAATGTCTTGAACATTCGAAATCATAAGACACGACGACGCCCGACGTGAGACAGCGATGCGTTGACCAAACGATACCTTTGATACTTGTACACTTGCTAAATTATCAAATCCGCATGTTATCGCGATTGTTTTCTCACCCTGCATAGATATCACTCACCTCATGAGCTTCGTTGTACTGGTATGAGAAGAACTTCAGATAACACGCGGCAAACAGAATCCTCACTTAAATGTTTCAAAATATAGCCTCCTATCTTATTTTAACAATCATATTATTTAGGAATACGGCTCCATACATACTTTTTTCTGAATTCACAACTTTATATCCCTTGTTTTATTACAATTGTTAGTTGTTTAGTTTTATTCGTTATGTAAGTAAAAAGGGATTGAATACTAAAAAAAAAAATTGTTAATGGAATATGAATATAGAATAGCGAGTTCATTGAATACCGTGTATTAAGTATTTATTGGTGCACGTAGAATTTATAAACAATTCGTTCGAACGCTTCATAGTTGATTTATGACACGAATAAAGAAAAGGTATACACCATACCATACAACAGATACCATATTTAACAATTATTAATTAAAATAAAGAAATGATCTAAGAAAATAACCAGCGTTTCGTTTGCTGTTGTTATGCACTACCAGAAGAATGGGTTCTAATTAACAGCTATACTGTCGCTAATATAATCAATGCGCAGTAATTGCAGTTCCGTGCCTGTTTTAATATCGCGAGTGAATATTTTTATGGCGTATGTGTTCATTAATAATTTAAGCAACGCAAACTATTGTGTTGTAGCCTGCACAGGGTCGAAGCCAACTTCAAATCATAATACTAAAGGAATTATCCAATCGCACATACAAATTATCCAAAAAACTGCGTGTTAGATAATCGAAATATTGTAAATAAGCTATCGCGCAAATGGTCGTAGGTGGCAGACTGTTGGTGTGGCATTCTGGGAGGCGCTACACTTTATTAAATACAGACCTGGCACCGCATGCTGCTCGTCCCTACGCACCCCATACTCCCTGAGACATCCAGCCCTCACACCGAACTTGTTACTGCATCGCATTCCAAGGCGACGATATGATAAGTAGCCACTTAACTGCTCTCAGAGTTCAATATTGTTATTTTAAACAAAATGATAAAGAATGCTGTGAAATTGTACACAATATATATATGAAACTTATTAACTCTCAGTGTTTTGTTATCCCATCACTCGTCAATAGACAGGGTCTGTGTGCGCGGAAATAATTCGATAAAGTAACCAGGGTGCTTGGTTAACACAAACTATAAACAACAGCTATAACACTCCACATGCTAGCTACACTTACTTGCTAACTGAAATTCATGCAAAATACTTAATATGTCATAAATTATACAATTCATTGGTAAGTTTTAACAAATAGGTAGCAGGGGAGACAGAGCTCTCTTTAAGAACAATACTTCACAGCTGTAGTAGATACGCTAGTATTCGACTTTCCTGTAAGTAGAAAACCAATTTCATTTGTAGTTTCTAATAATAGTCTATCCCGAGGCCTGTGAAACCACTCGCGGTGATCAGATATCAGATCATGTGAATACCCTACCTACTAACTAAGTACAATAAGCGTAAAGTGATCCAGCTGTTGTGTTGGTACCGCGGTGTCAGTGAGCTTGTGAGCCGCAACAATCATTCCACTCAATGGAGTTCAAACAATTCGCTCGCACCCGTGCACGAGTTCGAGCACGCTGTGTCTTCACTCTACTCTCTTTTACTAATAAATACAATCCCACTAAATAATGATACGTTCAAGTCGAAATTTTCTGTAGAGTATTAATTGTCAATAAATATAATGGATCTTAGTATTCATATCGTATCGTATCATAGTACGTTTGTTATATGAAAGTAACAACTTCAATAACTCCACGAACCTTGGGGTCACGCTTTAAGAGTCTGAATTATATACAATTTTTTTTATCATCATTGTCACTTTTATGTTATTAGAAATCTAGCTTACAAACTACAATGAGACAGTGACCATGATGTTGCAGAACATAATTTCAATGAATTTTTAGCATACTTAAAACAATGAGTTATACTATAATGAAACTAAAATAACAAATAATCTTTTAAAATAAAATTTCATACTCCGCTGACAAGGTTCTTTATTTTCAAGCGTTCATCCCTACGACATGTATATCGAGAGTACGAGACTAGTCCAACGCCTCACTCAGCTGTTTATTCGCCAACAGACAAACAGTTGAATCAGAGCGTACAGCACACACTATACTGAACAGGGGCACGCTCTTTGCAAACCGATCGCGTCGATTGATTACTCACATTGTTTAGCAAACGTTCGTGACACGCGGTCGGTCCGTTTCTTTATCAGTTTCTGTTAGTACGATGGGTAAGTCGACGTTTCAACCTTGACTATTAGAACACAAGATCTAAATTCGGGTGATGCACACGTGATTTCCGTTACAGTGTGTAATACAGATAAAGATCTCGGTCGATCGAATGATTAGGTGCGTATAGTGCGCCTGGAGCAGGAGACAATATGTTGTTAGAATTGTGTTAAAACAATTCAAAATGAATTTGTTTTGGTGAAGCAGATGGCAGAGAGGAACACTTACTAAATATTTGATGAAACATTTAGAAATGACTTTTCCACCGTAGTAGGTGCATACTTAATGATATTTGTGATTTAAAAAAGAATATACCAATTATATGCTTTGCTGTAATTGGTTTATTAATTATGACACATGTTTATTAGAATGCTTTTAAAATATTGAAACCATATGTTATGTTATATAATAAAGCACGTTGTCTTAACGTTATGTTAGTTATCCCAATGAAATACAAAGCATTTAATTACAAAAAAGTCAAGAGAAATTATTCAAGCAGACTTAATTAACTTTACTGATAATAAATTTGGATAATTACTGTATTCCTGTTGAATTCTTTTAATATATATTCTAATTAGATTATATGATTCTCTTAAACCTTATATAATGCATCTTTCATTACATTTGTATTATTGCACTATTGTTTCGTAATTTTTTTAGCAAATAATTTCTATTTCAGTCGAAAATAAATAGAAATTCTAGAACTACATTATTATAATGGACTAATTTATTGTTACCTCTGAATTACATATATAGCGCAAGATGACCCAGTGAACTTCCTATCACGTACAGATATTTGTGTAAAATTTGGAGAAAACTTAATACCAAATTTTTATTACATTATAAATGCAACACAGTTATGCACTTTATCAAGTTAATTTATTTATTTTCTTTTTTTAACAACCAACTGGCATTTTTATACTTTAACACGTTTTTTATTTCTGAAACAGAACTAATTTGTATTCGAACAAAACAGACCAAAAACGGACCTTATACTACAGCTATGTAACAGACAAATTTCTGAACGCACCTATCAATATTTGACAAACGAATGACAATTTTTTATTTCTAATAATACAAAAGACATCAAATGTTTCATAGCTAGGAACAGTTTGTATTTGAAAATTAAATTGTCTTTTTTAATATTTTTCTTTACTTATTATTTATGTTTCTTAGCGTTTAAACCTTCCCTGAAGTTTCACAAATGTTTCAAGATTAAAATTAGCCAAATCCATCCAGCCATTCCTGAGGTTTAGCGAGACCAACGAACATTTATATATATATCTATATATACATGATTGCTATTGCATAGGCATACATTGCAAACATGACTAATCAATAATTATTAATATAACTAAGTAACTGGAGCAACGAACAGAATGAGCACGCGCGGCGGCTCACTCACTGTTTGTACAAAGCGGAGGTATTCCAAGAATCCAATGAATATTAAACTTGTCAGAGGCGACATGAATGAGCCACAATCTATGTGTAACGCCCTATTACCTACTCACCTACTGTTCAGTACATTAGATGGCATTCTCTGTGTACTGACACCACCGCGATACTGTTTACTCTTTGGCGCTCTGCCTTTTGAAATACGTACTTGTTAGAGTAACTACTTCACTCCACGTAATTATCGACGGTGTGGTACATATCGCTTTGAATGAATATCTTATTTTTACATATTAGGCTGACCCCAGTGATGTTTGGTGACGAGGCGAGACGCGATAAATGTTGGCAACAGATAATGCTTGCAAAACCAAACATATCGCGCTGTGTGTCAAGTGTCTGGAGTCGTCGCCACTGTTGTTTATTGTTGTTACACGAAAAAAAAAAGGTAATTGTTATTTATTGCTTGCATTATTTAACTACTACATTTCTCTCTCGATAACTTTTACAAATAAGTTTAAGGGTTTTCCAAGAACACTTCAACTCATCTCGCCAACTCCCATTTGTTTACACTTATCATTATGTTAGTCTAAAATGCCCCAACATGCGACATGTGTTCCTGACCGTTGAATTGTGCGTAATATAATTATTTCAAACTAGACGGTATTTATTATAGTATTATACTGTCTACGAATAAGTTTATTTGAGGCTTTTTGCGTTTTGTTATTTTTAGTATGCTATATGTATTCGTTTTTTTAATACTTTATAAGTTAGTATTTGAGCACAATCTCATCGATGTTAAATGATTATGTGGTCTCTAAGATGGTAAGTCACGCTTAACCTAGAGGGAGACTGGCTCTCAAGTGCAGCTGCCGGTATACTCCTACAGGTGCTTGAGGACAGATTTTCAACTTGAGGGTAGTATCTAGACATGTGGACTTAGAAAAAACCCTACCACCATGCTATAGTTTCATCACGATGACCTACGTCCTTCGACGCTGTGTCTGAACACACTACCAACTGAGAGCCATCATCGCTTCGAATTCGTTTTATTACGACATTTCTCAAATAAAACGAGCGTAGACGTGAACCTCACTGAAATCTTTCAATTTCATTAACGCGGGCAATTAAAGCATTACCAACTTTTAAAAAATGAGAGGAATACTTAAAATTATGAAAATAACATTTAATAGATTTTGTTTATTTACTACATTATACAGTTTAACGGATGGCGACAACACAAACAACTAATTGTCACCCGATTTAATTAGACAAGCTACGCAATCTGCTGAGCGCAATAACGCGTGACGCGACGACGGGCTTGTACAAATATTAAAACCTATTTGCAGCGGTGTCTAACTCTGTCATCACTAACTGGTAGCCATTTAGAAAATGCTTCAAATCACGGAATGACGGAAAACGTGTTCGCGTCTCGTCATCACATGCATGTTTGACATCTGAGTTCCGAGGAATACGCTGTGGCAGAGCGCGTGCGTTACTACACAACACTTATTCTTCAAGAAGTTATTACCTACAGGAATACAAATTTAAACTTTCGTATATCGATACAATAAAACATTACCACACTGCATCGGTAATCAGATATTTACAATAATAAATACTATAATTACCGCTGTAGTGTAATATTAAACAGTACAATCAAGAGGCTACTGGTATAAGATATGCGCAAAGTAAGGCATGACGTAAAACTTTTCAAGTGCAAAGATCGAATCAAACCAATTCTTGTATCTATTATGTAAAGTAATAAAGTAATAAAGCAATACTAACAAATAAATGTTGTTGTAAAAATAGGCACATAATGAGATGGCAGCGATACAGGAGTAACTAATGATAGCAGTATGTAGTAAACGTAATGCAACGCAATGCAACCGTAACGGTGTTCGCGCTGACAACATTACAATAATATAACAAATTCATAAAGATGAAGTAGTGCAACACCACAACCACACGCTACAGAAACTATATCAACAATTTACTTCTATTTTAATACACAGACTGCGTGTAGGCGATCGATCGTGCTTACATAACTACTGAAATATAATTACAAGTGAATGCCCATAATTTTATTTACTGAGAATTACGAAAATTTCATTGACGCACGAGAACTAACCGATTGGTAAATTTATTTTGAACTACTTGTAACTTCATATAACGTAGTAATTCCATCTTGTTTTGAAAGCTTACTAGATAACTGTTAACTACGTAACTTACGAGACATAAGTTTCGTAATAATCTAAATCAATTTAGTCATGTAATAAATAGTAGCCAAAAAATTTCGGATTTGATCTTGGGGAATGTTGAGACTGTTGATTTAAATTAAAAGTCTTCTTATTTAAGCAAGCAGCATATACATCATCCCGCACTTATCATATCTGTTAAATTCATAGTTGTACCTTTTCTCAAGGAGAAAGTATTCACAACCCACAATTTCAGGCAGACTATAAACTTGTATACTCTCAGTTGAGTAGTACAAATTGGGAATACGAGCTTCGTAATGAGGATGTCAATATAATTTTAGACTACCATAAATTCTATAAAATAGCGCGTACTGTTCAAAAATATAAAATATGAAATTTAAAAATATCCGTTTTGGTATACGAGATCCTTAATATCATTATTTTCAGAAAAACAGAAGATCGGATTAAAATACAAACGTATAATACTCCAAGAGATCTTATAGAAATCAAGTTATTAAATAAGCGCTTTAAGATAGCGATTAGAGTTAGTTACAATGGCTCTGTTGAAGGCACAGAGAAGTATTTGCCACATAATTCGAAATTTCGGTCTTTTGTACAGGCACGAAGCAGAGCAATTTGTAATATACCAATAGAAATGAAATTAGTTGATAGAATAACTAATGTTGGATTTTACATCTTCTTTTATTATATAAGCTTGCTAATGGAGTTATTTTAGTCCCGAATGTATTACATAAACTAAATTTAAACGTTCCTAGAAAGGTTTCACGATATCCCATTCGGACTGTTTTTTCTAAAATGTTTTTGCGTACAAACATCTGATCGCCTCTGAATCGCTTTAAACAGTTGTATAATAAAATTAGTAGCAATGTTGCTGATATTAACATCTTTCACTGCTCTTTCGGGAAATATTTTTTGGGTTATTTTAGCTTTATATAATACTTTATGAGAGTGTCATTGATGTGACAATAAAATAATAAATAAATTTGACATAAATTGATAAATCGTATAGTTTATGTTATATTTCATGTCATTGATGACTGACATACTCGTCTTGACATTCGTTAACATATAAGCGATTCAGTGTTGTGTACGTAACACACTGTGGCGATGTAGCAGGCGCAGTAACAGTTATAAACAAGCAGTAATGAAATTATAATATGAGTAACAAGACAAAATATTTGTTGTTCCATTGAATTAATATTAGGAATCATTAAATAAAATAAATGCCGCTTATTACCACGCAGTTGTACAGCAAGGCTCTGATTCTGCTGACCATTCGTGTAACCATATATTCTCTTTAATACTGTCTTTTATTTATTGTTTTATTTGTACAAAATAAGAATAATTTTCAATAGATAAATATTAAAAAAGCAAAATTATATACTAATTATTTTTAGATCTTAAAAACGTCTTCATTAAATTAATAAAATAATTAATGTGATAATACCTTGTACCAGTGTATAAACTATGCTGAATCAAGTTTACTTGTCTCGTGACTACGAGATGCATTGACTGAACAGTCCTGTATAGATAGAGCGCGGTTGCACCGGCGAAGCGTTTGCCTCGAGACGGTATTAAAGTTATATTTAGGCGATACGGTTCTGTCACCAGAAATAACTTGAAAACACGTCGGCGACATAATCTCACTCGAGCTGTTTTCAGGTATTCACATGAACTGGTACTCACAAACAACTTGCATTTAATTTTATTCGAAATATTTTATTATACATTAAAAATATCCAATATGTTAAGGTTAAAATAAAAAAGACCCTGTGAGATTTTTACATAACAAAACAACTAAAAAGTGCACAAAATGTACATAGGTAAAATTAAACTTCGGTGAAATACGTGACAATTATAAAAGATTTATATATGAAACCACATGTACAAGCATACAATGAGCAAGCCAAATATAAAAAAACCAAAGAGGCTCGACAGAAAGTAATAATAACTACAAATAAGTACAGGAACTTCAATAGCAGTCGAGCGCGTGCATCCTTCCCTCTGAGTACACACTGAGCCGACACAAGCTCGGTTCCTTCCACCGCAACATTTCTATAAAGGGCCATATTTTTCCAGAACATGTTATTTTATACTTTTACAGCTCCATTAAACGAAATAATAAGCAGCGTTAAGTTTGAAACAAACAGATGGAGACCGCGTTAATTTGAAATGTTCCCCAGATACGAACTCCTCTCGTTTTATTTCTCGTTTTGGAAGATGTTACAAACTGACTGACATAAGATGCTGCGTAGCGAGGCGGTGATATATGATAATATGAAATATAAAATTCATTTTAGATACATTATTTAAATTTGTTTTACAACTCAATTGAAAGTTTTGTATCACTAGACACATTCCAATATGCTTATTATGTTCTAGCCTTATCATAGTATGAATAGGTAGAGAAGAGTAAGATTAATAAAATATATTTTTTATGTTTGAATTCTCAATACCTAACTGTTCAGCCCAGTTTTCATCGAACGCAGTAACATCATATTGTCATAATGTAACAGCCCATTAAAAATCATGTAGGCTTGAGAAATATAACAATATTAAATTGTTTTTAATGAGAACAATGTTAATGAATTATTAAATTAATAAATTTTGTATCCGAGTTGAAGGTTCTAGAACATATCGTCGCCATCGTAATAATCGTTAATGCGGAATTCAATTGATTAAACTAACTTCAGTAAATGTTACTGATAGAGATCAATTCCTTACCAGTTGCTCATACAAAGGCGGCGTTACCTTAGACAACCGACTGGATATTCGACACGAATACCCCTTACTCAGTCCGTAAATCTCTAATGTACAGTTCTAATGAACCTGTTGTCTGTTACGATAAGAAATTCTGAAAGTGACATTTTTGTTTGGGTTTATAAAATTTGTGCAACATGTGACAGAATTATGTACAGCCTACAACCTATAACCACCTTTACTACATTAATGAATGAATAGTACAGGGCGCCCCGGATGAATATATCTGTAGTTTTATCACAACGGCATAAAATATTATTGGATAGTAAAACAGAGAAATACAAATATACAAGGTAACGTTGTGAGAGAAGCGTCGCCACATCCGCGGTGTAAATATATCCCGTAAAGAAATGAGGCTCAGAGTCTCCTAAAACGAATTCTCTGGATGAGTGTTTGCATCACGGCACGTCTCCTCAATCTTCATTTTATATTCATATGATAATATAACATTTTAAAGGTGTAATGTGTAGCTATTAAGAACGTATCCCTTTGCCCGTGTATATATATATTATTTAATAATTTGCGAAAGTTTACTGTCTAAAATCGTTTTAGACATAAAGAATGATTGTTATATCCTAAAGTAAAATCTGATAAGCGGTGTAATCATCAATATACCCCACGTATTTACGGTTCGTACACTCCATGACATCTGACAATACAGCCAATGCCGCTCTTGAAATTTATGTGCTCGAGTCAAGTAGTCACGTCGCGTCCACTAATTCAGCAATTCGATCAATCCCAACTCCACCTGAAGTGTAAAATCTTACATGAAATGAATTAATTTTATGAAACAGTAGTTGTGGAGATGACATTTAAATTTTCCAATCGAATCTATGTGTTACGATATACTTGATTCAGGTGTGAGAGGTATGCGCAGGAACCAGCGTGTACCACAGTACGCACAATACGCACAGTACGCACCCACTACCTGACCACTACTTACATCAGTATTGCACTCGGTTGACATTTTGAATTTTGGAAAGTACGTGGTTATTGAAACGACGCGACGTGCGACAGCGAGACACCTTACCTACGCAGGTGACATTATTACTTTAGGATTCCCTACACCAATATGAAAAACTGAACCGTCAATGCATCATTTTAATTATATTACGTCTTTTAAGGTATATTGCCTCATACAGTTTACAATTTGTAATGTATCTAGGTTTACGTTGCAAAAGAATACAGCACTTTATACTAAATATCCCAGTCACTCGGTTCTTATCAAAGCTTGTAAGGTTCTTCGTGGGCACCTAGTCTTTAAATTTAGGGCATACGTGTAATCTTCTGATACAAGTTATGGAATAAATACAAATATATTATTACGCATACCGTCTTAATACCTGACAGATTTGTATACAGGATTAACACCACAAATTACAATTTCACATTCACAATCACAATCACATAATATAGAAACAATGTTATAATACTATGAAAGCACGTTTGTTTGAATATTTGTGCATCAATCATAGAAAAACGGCTGGACTTATTAACTGACATAGGAAAAGATATTAGTTGACTACGTTACGGGAATAAGCCTCAGGTTAGTTTTTATGGGGTACTAACTAAATTAACCCAATCAAGTCCTAGAATTGATATAAAACATTAAATAATACAGAATCCTCGGGTCACGACTTTCACTCGCCACTTTGGTACATGTTTTTGCTTATAGCTCGCCTTTCACTCTATATTAATATCTCATATTAAGCACTTAACATATAACTCCGGAGTTAGTAGGGTGATTACCCTATTCCTTTTGATTACATTACATTATTTTAATTAACTAGTTCTTGTGGTTTCATTCACGTGCAAATACTTTTGATGTGCCACGGGGAAATATTATTTGGAGAAAAACCTTCTTTCACTTTTTAAATTGTAATCCTGATCAGAACATATAGAAAAAGCATAACGACATTTCAAACAAAACCTTCCCTCGGCTACAACCCTATATCAATCTTAAAATTACATTTAAATTGGTTCAGTAGCAGTTCAAGTGATCGAGTTCTGACACGGGACATCTACATTGATTGTATATAGGTATTTTTCTTGTGACTATTAAAATTGATGATTATTATTATATAGTTCATTAATTACTCATTAACAATCTATTACTAATTTGACAATATTTATACCACAGTACGTTACCTACAGAGTTCCGTATATAATTAGATTAATTGAATTATCTGATTACTTAATCATTGCACAACAATAAAAAGAATAGAATAAAAGCGTTGAGTGTTCCCAACGAATCGATGCCCTCGCCGGCACTGCTGAGTCTTCCCTCAACTGTGGAGTCGGAGTCCGCACGTCACTCCGCTTCTCATTAATTAACCAGTATACATAGATCGTCCACATCGACGCTATTGTGACAATTTTGCTACAACAAAAGCAATGGAAACCGAAACCCATGATACTACAATGAAATCAAATTAATGATACAGTTGTGGTGTGAAGAGGGTAGTGAGTTTTGACCGACGTCGTGTAAATACGAAGCGATACACGACACGACATGAGATACCACTGGAAATATCTTTTTATGTAACTTAAAAATTAAAGCAAAATAGTTAAAGGTTCGTATGAAGAAACTGCTTAATCCGTACGAAAGAGCATAATTATCGATGCTACACTGATAGTTCCTATATCTATTTGTAGAATTATCGTAAAATCGATTTAGGCGTCTTAGAAATTAGCACGGACGAACAATGTACACTTACATTTTATTTAATATCAAAAAGGCTAGCAGTCGAGAAGCCGTCTAATCGCCTAGACTTGACAAAAGTCGCCTTGAAAATTAAATAACAGAGTAACAAAAAGGTTTACAGCTCCCGCTACCCCCGCCCCGCGCTCTCTACCTTCTGCTAAACTAACAATTGGAGTCGACAAGCTCGGTGGATGAACACAATAGCACTGTTCGCGGATACGTAGTAAGCCTACATCCTAAGAAGGGTCAGCGCGCTCCAGCCTACCTCTCACAGCCCTCACTGGCTCATTGTGCTGTACACCGAAATAATCCTTCCCTTTTTCAGTGATTCCTTAAATCAAGCAACACATTGATATAAATCTACGTTTACCTAAGCAAGGTTGTGAAGTCAGACAGCGAGTCAATTTGTGAATAACGGAGAAATCAAATGAGTGATGAATTAGACCGGTGGCAAAAAAAATCTGAGTTTTTGAAACAACCATACGCTGATAGTACGCACACATATATTTATTGGAAACAACTTCTCAGTATTCTATATACACTATTCATTCTAATTATTTTTTTACTATTACAATTATTATAATTTCCTAATTTCAAGTGTCGTTTCAACAATATACGACATAAAATTAGATGTTATTTCCATCCCATATGAACAAATGCAGCTGGTATTTTAACATAATGCAAACACTTCTAACATTTACTAACCTCTTCGACATAACCTAGACTCCTACAGTGGTGACCTCGACTCAGGAACACAAGAAGGAAGATGACAAGTTATGAAACGGCTATTCGTAGCCTGAATCTGAATGGGAATATTATACTGGATGTGTCCAAGAAACTCAAACTTGAAGTTGCCGAAATGAAGCCTGCGTTGAAAGCAAACGTAACTTAACCGCAGGTATCGCCGTCTTTCACGAAAGCGTGTATCACATTCTCGTCCCCAGTCACAAGATTCTCGTTCTCGCAAGACAACGTTAGCGTCGCCATATTGCTATTATCATCGACGGCTTAATAAGAATTCAAGGCGATGCACTATAGTGCATAGAGCAGGGTATACTGTTTTTTTAGTAGCAATCAAAAATCGGAAAACCAGGAATCGAGCAGTAAGGTACGTAGCTATCGCTTATTTGTTACCGACAAGAAAACAAAATTGGTGTTCTTGGATAGACACCAGGCGCTAACATATACTGATATGTTACTGTTACTGGATACGAAAACGAAAATGTTCAAGAAATCAGTCCTACGTCGAATCAATTTGTATGCAGCAAACAACACTGTTATTCCCACTTACGAGGAGAAACTGTTGACTCGATCTCTACCTTCGTCGACCATACAATATTATAGCTGACGTCACGATTCCTATACTTGGAGCCGATTTTCTTCGCTATCATCAGCTGATCGTTAATCTCAAAAGCCGACAGCTTATTGATAACTGCACGCATTTCGGTTCAAGAAACCATACGCAATATCAACCCATTTTTTTAATGTGGAAAGAAATACTACATTGGATACAATACCACAAACCTGGAGAGAAGTCGGGTGTTAGGCTCTTACAGACTAAAAAAATCCACGAATAACCGTCTGCCGCGCTATGGAAGTGACACAGGATGCCCACAAGTTATGCAGTACCATCAACAGTTTGAAGCCAGTTCCAGCACAATCAGACAGAAATAATAAACAGATTTTCATTCATCCAGATCTTAAGTCATCAGAATATGCATTTCTGCGTGTGGAAGCTCTTAAAAAAACTCTTCAAGCACCTTACGAACGATCTACAAAGTACTTCACAGAAATGACAAAAATTTCACTCTATAATTGCCTACTAGAGAAGCAGTTATATCCATTGACCGTTTAAAACCCGCCTACGGTTTCAACGAAATGGATCTTGAACTCTAATGCTAACAATACCAAATACTTCCGAGTAAATCACCCAGAAGAAGACACGTTCCGGTCGAAGAATCAAGATAACGGTACGCTTCGCTTAAGGAGAATCATGTAGCTCTATGACTAAAATGTCATCCTAATGCAGAGTGGCTGCAAGCTTTTAAATTATTATATATCGAATATGTCAGTACTATTGTATTTTCATTCCTCTTCGAAAATTAGTTATTAGTACTTAACAATGTTATTTAAGAAAGTCATCTGTTTATTGTAATATAATATTATAATGAAAAGGGTTACTTTAGGGGTCACTACTAGGGGTTACGAATGAAACATAACACTACAAAAATAACACAAACGTACCTACGTAAAGGGAGTAACGCTCGATGAAATTTGTCTTATTTAGATGTAAAGGAAATAATTGTCATACTATTGTATATTGGCAAGACAGTGACACGACAGGAGCCGTACAGCATTACTAAATAGGAGAAACATTTACTGATAAAGTGATGGCAGTGTATGGAGTTCAGAATTCGAATTTAAACATATTTGCACTTCGGTTTACACTGTTTGAGAAAATTCAACAATTATGATGGAACGCTGGAATACTACTGCATTTTGTTGAACAATAGAGAATAAGGTAGCAGATAGCATAACAGTGGTTCTACGAGGGGTTGAGCTATGTCGCAAAAGGAGTACTCGTGAAGGCACAGCACGGTGTTAAAGCCGTAGCTTCAACAGGAAGCAAGAGAGAACTCGCAGTCTTTTCTCGAGACGACGGTCCCCGTTCGACCATATTCAGGCGACACGAGCGCGAGGCAAAGGTGGCGGAACTTACTCACCGTCACCCCGTTACCTTGGCCCACATACACGCTAAGCGGCAGAGGGGTTTTAGTCGGTAGGAGTCCGACATAACCCTCACGCTGTCCTCCGGCAATGTGAGGTTATCACAAGTAGGATTTTCCCCTCTTTAAAAAAATAAAGAAAAAGATGTTGCGCTATGTGCTAATCCGCAAAATGGTTTTTATTACAAATTTACAGTACTATGTACTTATTAAGCTTGCAATAATATAGTGAAAGCTTTTTAAGCAAGTATGAGCGATATGAGCGCTACAAAAATTCAATTATGCAACCCATTTCTTTTTCAAAATATAACGTAAGTACCTCCTACTCGTGTATATATTTCAACATGGTTCATTCACTTGACAACCGCGAATGTCATAAACTATCTCAGCTACAGAGTTGTACGCAGCCCACGCAGCCTCGCCGCCCCCAAAACACACACACACCGGACCCCGCCGCATCGCCTACAACAAACTGCCTTTCACAAGCCGTTGCAGTTGTCGCGAACCGGTCTCATTCAGCGAGCCCGTTGCGATTCCGGTCCAATGTACTGTCACGTGTGTACCCCCACTGTCGTCCCCTACAAACGACTGCAACGTCACCGCTCATTCGGGTTCACTGGATTTAATTAATACCAATAACATTCATTTAAATTAAAATCAGTGAGCCTATGCCATAGATTTCGGACGCAGTCAGAATCATTATATTTAATCCATCACCCATCCCGGTAATATCTCGACTAAAACTGTTTCTAATTTGTTTGATTCTGCCATAGTTTTACTTGAGGTATCTATTGTAGCACTTTGATAGATTAATTTGTCTTTGAAATGATGTGGTGATGAGACCATAGCTGCGTAATAACGATCAGCATATTTATAATTAATTGGTAATGCCACGATCCGTCCAGCCGCTGTATGTCGACATTTTGGCTTTATTTCTCTTTATTATCGGATTATAAACTCCCTAAGAATTCCAATTTTATTCCGAGCGCCCTCTCGAGAGCGGTGTCCGGAGAACGGAGGTAAGAAGTACGGGGCGCGAGGTAGGCCTTGTAAGGCCGTTACGAACATTAACGCAGCATGATCGGATATCAACCCTCAGTCGGCGCACGATGGACATTCTTCCCTCTGATATGTTTGAATTGAGAAACAAAAAAGTATAGAGTGTAGTGCACTGCGTCGTGTAGGTAGAAGTACTATGTGGCCGTGTATAATTGCACCATCGGGAACACATTATTGGATTGCGCTACGTCTCGAGAGAAATTAACTACAAGTGTATCTAGGATATGAGATCATAAGTGAGTAAGGCGCCACATCGCATCTCGCGCCGCACCAACATTGTTAGATATATGTATAGATGTCTCGACGAGATATTTAAAAGTGTTCATACGCTTTATTTCCTGGTAATAGCAATGCAAAACTATTGAACCCGAATAATACTGTCCCAGTAGTCGCGATCAACGTCCATTAAAATTAATAGACGCTGATTAAGAGGTGCAGAGAAAAGTTCTAGACATGGGCACAGTCGCATTGTCGTAGCCATTAATATTACAGTACTACGTAATTATTTAACAAGGCAATCCTTATTTTAAAAAGCTAAAATAATATATGGCGTGAAATCTATACTCACATAGATACGGACTTTCAATTTGTAATAGTAGATGATCTCATGCGAATCTAAATTAAGCATTATATATAACACCTGGACTTCCAACTTTAAGTAGTATTCAGCACACAAAATCCCGTTTTGTACAGAAATCGAACCTGCCATCATGCAGGCAACAGTAACCGTCATGGGACGGAAACCGGATCATTGGTACACGTGGTGGGCTACATTCGTTAAGAATTGTCTACAGATCAGTATACGATTATTAGTCGCACGACACACTACTGAACATCGTTCACGTAAAACTAACTTAATTGGTAGAAGAACATTGAAGGCAAATAAATTATCTTTAAATGGATCTATGTAATTAGCAAAGAAGTCTAAATGTAGTACTAAATAATACAGACACAGTGTCGAACAATAAGAGACAGCACATTAGACATAGCACACATATGGTATCTTATCGCTGTTTCAGTGGAAAACAGGTATTTGTATAAAATGAACCAATCCGACGACAACAAGCTCGCAACCTTGCTTTATTCACAACTAGTCGCACTCACAAGAGTACCTGTAAGTTTTATTTTTATTGGAGAATTCATTCATTCAGTACAAGGGACGTTCAAATTGGTTAAGCTCCTGCACACACACCTGCGTGTGTGCCCTGAGATCAATTATTTTATGACACTATTCTATCATTCTATGACAACCCTACTAAATATTTACAAAGATATTGAGTATTTACAAGCCGTTACCATGTGCAATGCCAGCGAAATGTAAGTCACAGAGGTATATCACATCTCTGAACAGATTATTTCCACACAGAATTCAATAATGTAATAGGAAGCCCGCCCAAAGGTGAAGTCGTGTCCCGACACGCAACTACACGCATATATACAGCCGTGCTCCAAACGGTGCCACTAGAGCAGTTATCCTAGAGTCAAAGCACTAAACACGAATGCACTCACAACTTACTATATGAATACGTTCAAGATGTTTCACACTTACACATCGTATCTAATTAATAGAATCTGCTGAGCTGCATTACATTTACATATGGTACATACCTGTATGATAACGCCATTCAACATTATACACTCCACAGTAGACGCGGCGCCTAGTAGTATATTTTCCCTAACTATTCTTTGCGAAAGCCTCAGAGTATATTATTATAATTTTTACTGTAAGAGATGCATCCGTTACAATAGACAGTAGATTATACCAGGAACACCTAGACTGACGTCACTCGTCAAATTGCGGAAATTCAACTTCTGACTTATAATTTGTCAAGGAATTTTATGGTAAATGTATAACTAATAATACACGTAGGTACCTCAGTTTACGCACAAAGCTCGCTCTGCCATTGAAGGGATTTTTTTGTATTTAATCGCAAAATGCGACTCGCATCGCTGCGAAGTTTGGTCTATAGTCGTAATCAATTTAGATGTGGGAAGACCTTATCGTCATGTTTTACGAACTGCCAGATTGCATGATGATAGACACAGCACGATACCTGGGCCCGCTGTTTTTGCACAAACTAAGGGAATTCAGAAACGATAATTTCGTGTTAAAGGTGTACAAAAGTTATTCTGCGCCTTCATGAACATTGATTTTGAGGTTAGTTTTTAGCGCGACAAGTACCTTGCTGAAGACTCGTAACGTAGTTGTGGGACTAGCTTTACGCATATATAGGAACCATTGTGTTTCAAGGTGCAAGCGTTGTACATAATTTACCTTTCACAAATCTCTACAAAACTCCGGTGTGCTTGCTGAAGCTCGCAATATGGGAACGGGCAGAAAGCAAGTTTGTAGGACGAGATGCGTGCGGGCCAAGAACGCCTTAAGCCTCTCTGCCCGCGCTCCGCCCCGCCCCGCACCGCCGACCTACGCTCCCGTCCCGCAGCCCCTTCGCAACCGCTTTACGATGCAGACCGGCCCGACGCGGCGCGCCAATATTGCCACATCGTGACATTTTTCTCAAACTTATGTACAATATGTAGTTCATTTTGCAATAACCTTTACCCTGTATTTTTCACATATTTTAAATATCATCGCGCTATTTAAGTTTCCATAATTGGCATTACAAATATATATATATATAGTTTTATTATATAAAAAATATATTACCATTTTCTTCATAATAAAAACATTCCTGAATTACGTATTTTTTCTAAATATTATCATCATACTAAATTATATAACATGTTCATAAAAATACTAAATACAATACATTTCAACAGCGATCGAATATACGCAACGTATATTATTTAAATATCACAATATTTTCGATAAAAGAATTTAGTCGCTTTGTTAACTTATAACAATTTAGTATTATGTATCATATTATATTGTATTGTATCGAATACAATTTTAAATGTAATGAAAAGTCCAGTAGTGTTTTTTTTCCATGACTCAGATTATTTCCAATCTTACCTACCGTTGCTTTTACAGTAATGAATGTATTATTTTGATCTAATTGGAATAAAATCTTCACCATTTGTTTTTTTTATTAATCATTTCTTACTGCACATTACATTATTATACATTTTTTAAATCTCAGACACATCATGGATATTCTATATAACATAAAAGGGAACATTCAAACTGTTATATCTTATAAATTTGTCAAAATCATGTATTATTAAACTGAATAATTGTAAAATAAAGATTTAAAAATATGTCCAAATTTATTTATGCATTTCAGTGTCAACCGTGCAATTAGATAAGAATGCTCTGGCAACATTACCAGCCCCAGACGCACCACGCGCCAGTTAGCCGCCGACCGAGCTGCGAGTAGTGTGTGTGGTGCACAGTGTCTGCACGTCCATAGTTGTTTCCGCGAGATTACGACGCGAGTGATCTGATCGTTAAAGTGTTTGTGATATTTGGTGTTAATTTAGTGTAATGTTAGTGACGTGCTGTGTGTGTTCTGTGATCAAATAGAGACTCGCAGCCGGTTTACACGGTGTATGAGGCCGGTTCTCTGCGACTCGACTCGATGCGGTGCGGTGCTTTCTAAATATCTCGGGGTATCTACAAAACGAGTGCACTATATACTTCAGAGACCCTATCTCCACACTCTACTCTGAGTTGTGAATTAAAATCATAATCAAACAGGTGAGCACGTCTCTCTTCCCCATCAACTTGCTTCATACAATTACAAGTACTTGAATTTATTAATAGCAATTGGTATACATCCTTACCTATATTTTTCACATATACTATATAAACATAAATAACGTAATGATGTTCAAAAGTAGACGTTACGATTAAATATTCGTTATAAAGGGCAGAGGCACCACAACAAATTATAAATAGCCGACCTTAGTTTGGTTCACGAAACAAATGGAATACTTAATAACACAGCCTCGGTAGAGGCTCTCAAAATCATCGTGACTACAATATGGTTGCTCTATGCACAATGCTTGTTACTCGGTTCACAGTTCATCCTTATTTTAAGGTCTGATTTTACAGAAATCGATAAAAACATTATTCATTATTAATCTATTTAAAGAGCATAAAATTGTTGTTTCAAGCTTCTTTAATGTCAATGGATATTAATTTTATAATCGACAACGATAAACAATTGTTAATTAAGGTTTAAGTAGATACGAGTATTTTTTTTAAATTTTGTCGTCATTTTGTTAAGTTTAGAACTCAAAAATATTTTATTTTTCGATGATCATTAAAAATGTTTTCACGCCAGATTATAATTAACTATTGTTATATATTTTTGAAATAATTACAGTAAATTGTTATTTAACAGCCCATAAAAGATACAATTAAAATTTGTCTTTTTGAAGATATTTTTAAAACAAAACTTATCAAAATCAAAAAATCAAAATCAAAAATGCTTTATTCAGTTTAGGCCCTGAGAAGGCGCTTATGAACGTCAAAGTTACCACCGGTTCGGAAAACAACCCAGTCATCGAGAAGAACCGGCGACAAACTCGATCTGGTTTATCTTTTCATTAAACATATTATAACTCATATTTTTAAAACATAGTTATAAACATAGATACAAATAATTACATTCGGTGTTAGTGGATGCACAGAGAGGGCGTCATTTCCAGAAGTCACCATCGTTCACATATTGATCAACCCTATCATAAGCCTTCAGACATTAAAACTGCTTGACGTGGTGTTTGAACTTAGTATCCGGCAATCGGTAATGTGCTTCGGATTGTTGTTATAAAACCTAACACTTACTTAAAAGACTGTTACCGGTTCTAGTGAGCCTAAAACATGAAATGACCAATTTGTTATTATTTCTTGTATTTAGATTATGTCGGTTCTTTACTAAATCTAACTTATCTATTTTTTTGGGACTTACATTAGATTTTCAAAAATGTATTGGAAGGGCAGAGTTAGAATAGTGAATTCCTGGAACTTAGCGGGCCTCGCGAATCAGTTGCTGTCTCCCACAGCAAAATACCATAAGACACTAAGCTATGGAAGTAAGCGAAGTAGACCAACCTAATAGTGGAAATTTCTGTTAGTTGGCGAATCTTTCGAACTGCAAACACAGTAGGACTTAATCTTCATGCTAAGAGAAGCTCCACTAAACCATAGTGCTTAAATTTCAGAGTAAGTGTACTATGGTCAACGCAGTCATAGGCCTTAAACAGATCACAAAACACCAATGGCATCCTGCAATCCCTCCCAGGCCTGTAATATATGACTTAATAGTGTTGCACCGGCGTCAGTAGTTGATTTTGTGTAACCAAACTGACGACCACCCAGAATCTCTTTCGCTTTAAAATATCCTAACAATTGCTTAAGCATAATCTTCACGAGAATTTTGTTTAAAGACGGAAGTACAGAAATTGATCTATAATTTCCAAGACTTCTGCTACAACCTGTCTTAAAAAAGGAACCACTTATTTTGATTAAATTAGGGAAGGTTCCTTTTGCTATACACTGGTTAAATATATTTGCCAAATATGGTGAAATATTGATAATTAAGGATTGAACTACCATTAGCGACATTCCCCATATGTCTTCGGTATGTTTCAAATTTAATAGTTTAAAAGTCTTTATTATTTCACCTGCACTAATAGATGTGAAATTAAATTTTGCATTTACAGATGCACCCCGAGTTTTAAATAATGATATGCCACTATGGGTTGATGAAGTAGTATTAGTATTATAGTACCTTAATGGGGAAAAAAACTTATGTTAGTATTTTATGGGTACAAAAATGATCTCCATTAGAGTTAAAGTAAATTGTAATAGACACATCGAAAATAAAAATGCGTGGTTTTTAAATAAATGTACTTACTTATTTTATGTAATTAAGAGGCGGCAGGCTCCTTTACCAAAATATAACTAAAGTGATATTCGACAAGTTTCCAGACGTTCTGTAATAAGATAAATAGCGTCATCCTAACAATTTCCGCAACACTGAGGGTAGATACAAAATGTTTTATCTTAAAAAAATGTTTTCTGAAAATATTTTTATGATCTTTTTTACATACTTCATTTTCCATTAATAATTTTAGGTTCGACAAAAAGATATAGCTTGATGTATAGCTGAGAAAATTATAACTGAAACTCATAATAAAACGAATGAAAATGCGAAATATTAGAAACATACCTCACGTTTCATGCGCGACTTGTTTTCATTTGTTTTAACATTTATTCATTATATACAACAACAACAGTTTGTAAGAGTTCCATCAGCTCTTTTTAGTTCACTTACTAGTATTTCAGTTTTTCACCTTTCAAGTATACATCAAACAGATAAAACCAAAAGCTAAGCACAGATAGACGCGGTGGCACCCTATCAATATCAGACGGAAGAAGTAAAGTAAAATCAAATCGACTATTTATTTATAACCTTTCACTGAGGATTTGCTTTTTATCATAAGGTAATATTTTTCAGACGCATTCATAATAACTATGTAAAGATATGTATCAGTTTCTACAGAGACCCTCCTTCGTGTGAGCTTTATATCAATCGTGTTCCTATTAGTTGTACTCTCTACCATTTATATGTAGCTGCTGAGAGGCTAGCAGGACACTATGACAACGACTATTATCGATGGTTTGTAGATTGTACAGTGATTGCTGTTGTTTGTACATTATTGTAGTAATGGAACCATAGCTTAGTGGTCCTGGTTTTTTAATGCCCGCATGGATAGCTACAACTCTGAAGTTATAAACCTGTCGCCAAACACCTATGGGTGGTTTCCGGCAGCCGCACTGGAGATCCACTCCCCATAGTTCATAATTTAGTGTGTTTACCACCTTAGTCCACATCCCCATTTAACATCAGGCGAGATTGTAGTCAAAGGGAAATAAGGATAAAAAAGAGATCACTGTAAAACACCACGCGAAACGTATTTAATATATTCATTTAAAATATCGTAGTAACCATAGAATCCAATAGCGTCTCACACTGAGCACAGTAAGGGAGCTAGATATTAACCTAATATTAATTATGTCAGAATATTGTCCATAGTGAGTATGAGTCAACACCAGCTCCGAGTCACAATCATTTTATTTTGGAAAAACAAAGAAATAGGAACCACAAGCAGAGTTTTAATATTAGCTTCCCCATATACGTCATTAATCATTGGAGGTGTTTCTGCAACGCTGATGCCGTGCTCCAACTCCTATTCGTAAATAACGCGAATTTTAAGATTTTCCTTGTGTGTAAAGAACAATGTCAAAGAACAATGAAATGGTGCGAAAACAATTGAATCATTAAATTCAAAATACATAAATACACAGGTTTCAATTTGAAGTAGATTTTAATTAAAAATTCCTAACCAAACGTCTAATATTTGAGATCAAAGTGGTCGGTTCGACAAAACGCCGATTTCATGTGTAAGGACCTAATATATAACTCTGTAGAATTTTTTTCTTACATATATATTTATCCAAACTTTAAGAGTTTCTGAAAATAAGATTTTTAGCTTTTGTTTATCAACCATATTACAAATAAACTAAACCAAATTCATCTATTTTGATTTCACTAAATTCATCCAAAGGTGATAATTATATATTCACCACTATTATCTACGCATATAATTACTATTTATCAGTTCTTTTTTATATCCGAATTCTTGAAAACTATTCACTTTACTGAAACTTGTGTAAGAACAAAAGATGTTAAGCAAATCCAAAATATAATTTAAATGGGCTATATGCGTAATAATAAAAAAATTTGATCAAGTGATACCTTATTGAAATTTAAATAAAACTGAATTTTCTTCATACAGTCTTTTTTTTCTTGAAAGCTATCAATATTTACCTAAGTTTATGGATATGTGATGTTCTATGATAAAAAAAAGAAATCAAGCGGAATTTTCGACTATAATTGCTACGGGCGTTTTTACAAAATGGAACATCTGCGCACCGGCGCGGCGCGGTTCAGCGCGACACATACGAGCCTCAGTAACTGTGTGACCTCACGACCGACCCGCGGCCGCAGCCATGCAGGTACACATAAGCTGGCGCCACAAGACCTGTTAATTTTTAAAACAACTTGTTTTCATATTAAAGGAGCTGTTGACTTTATTTTCTGTCTAACCTTACTTAATTACTTGATCCTACAAATATTTCTAGAAACTATTCGCGCTAAAATATTAATAATCATAAAAGTAATAAGAATGAATGAGATTAGCTACAAATAATATACTGTATTTCTTCGAATGAGTCGTTGTCAAACTCGTGATACTTGCGATAAGGAAACTGATAACACGTTTCTTAGTAATCCTGTACTGGTGTACCTGTGGGAGCATGTGTGTGAGGGGCGCGGCAGCAGCACCCCTTCCCCCCTCCTCACGGATGTAATCTCACATCCCTATTACCTACTAATTCTCCTGCTCGTGATTGCACCATCTGGCGTCAGAGCGCGACAGCACACAACAAAAAAGAGGGCCACGAGTGAACCATGTTGCGTCCACGCAAGGCTTAGATTGTCTCGTGTTGTATATATGATGCGGTGTTGCCAGCAGCGCTACCATTCATTTCCAAACCAATTTATTTTATTTCTACCAGAATGAAAATGTATGTTTTATTATTATATATTCGAGTTTGCGATTAACTTGTCATGACTGGAATCTATTAGCTTCATAAAAAAACACTGGCACATATAAAATACGCGACTTTATCTGCGTTATTTATTATTTCAAAGATATGTTCTATGTCATGTACACAGAAAAAAGCATACAAAAAAATGTAAGCAAAAATATATTGCTTACATTTCTTTGTAAACAATGTTATCCGTTTACTTCTCCTCTCCTGCGCGTGCACACAAAACTGCTTGCCCAACTATCCACAGTAAGAAAACACATCTCTGAATATCGTCATGCTTATAAAAATCGTAGTTTCTCAAAACATTCATACCATCATCATTAGCATGTAAGAGACCCATAGGCCTCTTCCCGAAAGAAAATATGGGCATAATCACCACGCCAACCCACGATGTATTGGCGATTTGGAACTCTGAGAACTCGACTGTTCTATATTTTCCTACATACAGTGGTACAAAAGAACATTTCACAGGTTCCGGTTTCCTCATTGTTTTTCTTCACTGTCAGCCGGTAACGTTACCAATTTCAATTAGTAAATGTACGCGAATTTCGGAAAATCATTGGTACGTGCCGGAGTTCAAACCTGCGGACATTGGATTGTATTCCTCCGGTCAAATCACTAGACCACGACAACTTAACTTTCATAACTTATAAAATAATAATATAAACTTTCACAGCTTTATATTAAACGACGACTTCTTGGTATTTTTTTAGGTAAGGGCTAAGTGTGTAATATGTAAACCTGGTTGGTAAAATGGTTTGATGGGCACATTTCACTATTATTTTATTTATATAGAAGATTACTGTTTACATTCGTATATTAACTAGAGATGTTAAGAATAGATGAGTTATAGTCAGATGGATAACGCGTTCTGAGTGTCCACATATTTCACATAGTACTTTTCATGAAGATCAGGGACGATTGGCGACTTACAATGAAACGAATATTATAAAGAATTCTCCATCAATACCACTCAGCTGTACTAACATTTATGAGACTTTTTCAAATGGCTTAGTTTTACAGTATACAAACATCCGAAAGTAAAAAGCGAGTATTAATGAATAATACAATTCAAAAACATGAATCGGTAGCTACTAGTCAACACTGGCATTACGCCCGCGCTCATACTCACCGGAACCTTCTCTGACCCTGTACAGACAGGAAATACCGCGAGCGCATATTACCTAACCAACATTTTTTATAATATTACTTTGTGTTTAAGTCTTGAAACTAACATTTAATTAAAAGGGATTGACAAGCGGCGCGGCGACTCAATGACGCAATAACTACTCTAATTTATGATCACCATTACAACTCTCCTTCTGTGCTATGTGCTCCCTCTGTATTCGAATAACTCACTGCTCAGAACACTATCTTCGTTAACACTTATTTAACGATCCCTCTACAACAAACATGCATCCAGCACAGAACAAAGAAGACATTTAAAAAATGAGAGAAGTTATTGAGTGTTTCAACAATTACACAACACTAACATGGCCAATGTTATAACGCGTGGTTACGAATTCGATTACCTAGTGTGCTCAATAACTCTGCCTGTCAATAAATCATGTGCGCTAATTTTTTAATAAAGCGTGTATAATGGCGACTTGTATACAAAATATATTGAGTAAACAGAAAACGAGGAACTGTTCAGTTGAAACAATTAAAATTACCTTCTTACCTCTAATTTTTTTTTATATTTTGCTACGGTTTTAATTTATACATTTGATATACATGTTAACATTTGTTTCATGAAGCCTACAATATGTGCATAAAAACTACGCTGAATATTTATTACATTTAAGTTATTAAAGCTTTTTGATATCGGTTTATACCCACGTAATATGACTTACAGTTTTCGGCCTTCAGAATATGTTAGAGTTCCCTTTTGCCAGATTTTCTATATCTATACATATAATAAGACTATACATTTAACGTGTCTGTACTTTGAGATTTTTATGTAATAAATTATTACAAGTGACGTAAGAGTGAGTAATTAAATACATTTCAATCATTTTTAGAAATGTCAGCTAAAGTGTAACGCTTATAATAAAACGCCAAGAAAATAATAAAACATATCCTCGAGTAATATTTAGTCTTTGTTTCATTAAAATCGGGTCACCCATTAAAATATAATGTTATTTGTATGACGACACGAGTTAAATACGAGAAGAAAAGTAGGTAAGCATATCTGTCTTATTCAAAAACCTGAGTATTTTGTAGCATATCTCATATCTTCTATATATATATAAATAAAAGGATAGAGGTGTGGTGTTGTGCGCGCATCACGCAACAACTACAGGATAAAAATCGATGAAATGTTTTTACTTTTATTTTTAGACATTTCGTTCTTATATAAAAAAATATCACGATATCTTTATTTAATATAGACTTATATAAGTTTTCAGATACTATGATTTTTATAGGCACTAGGCGTTTAGTGATGTGTGGAGTGTGGCAATCGGTACACATCAGCAGGAGCAAGGAACTAAATGGATAAGATCGTTTACAAATAAATTTAGTAAACTAATAATATTTTAGCTTTGAATTTTTTCATATTTTTCCTTTGTATACAAAAGATATTAAACTAAGTAGGCGAAGTTGCGAATTTAAGCTAGTGTGTTATAAGATTTCCTTAATTCGTCTCAATTCTCTGCTTATCTTGTAACGTTTAAATACTCACTAATATACCTAGTGCTTCAAGCATTCATCATATACTTCTCGAGGAGCATAGCTTGTACACCTGCAATCCAGTACATTTAATTACACAGCAGAAGATTCACGTTTAAGTTTTCGTTTGACTTTCCGAAACTTTGGCAGCGCGCCCGAACTTAACTCGCTGCAACGACCCCCGTTCCCCCCCGCACGCTCCGAACCCCTGTCGGATCCCAAGTACGGTAATAATAAACAGACGCGTAGCGGAACGCACGCTGTAGCCGCCGCCGCCGCCGCCGCCGCGTCGCGCACTCTGCAAACACTCTAGTTGTACTAGTTCCAGTGAGAGGTACGCAATGCCGCTCGCCTCGACGCGACGCGGTAAACTTTGCCTGTTGACCTCTACCGATGCGCGCCTCGAGGTCAAGATCCATTCCTCCCCTCGTCTAACACACTCACTTACATACTGATTTCAGTGTTCGCTTTTCCTGATAATAGTCACATGGAATTCTATTCTTAGTATAGATCATAATATAAACTGAAGGCAATACTTTTCAACCCAGTTTATAAATATAGGAGGGTCCATTGTTTTTACGAGACTATTATAGTAACACACTCATATGTAAAAATACAGACATTCCTAATTTAATATAGTAATGACAAATATGCAACTGTGAAGTAATCCTAAACTAAAGAAAATTAAATTATTATACGAAATAGTTCACCAATAAATGTCATAGTACATGTTGCATTTATTGTAATACTAGCTTATGCCCGCAACTTCACTCGCGTTATAGTAGTTTTTACCCTAGGCCTTGTGAACAGTACATTTCTGGATTAATGGTAGCCTGTATCCTTTTTGTACCGTTTAACAACGTATATGCAAAATTTCATGATATTCGGCAAGAAAGCGTAACAAACACAAAAACAAACTTATATTACCATTTATAATATTAGTTAGGATTCAACACTTCGGTCCCCTACGTGATTATAGTAGAGTTAGCTACCGAGGTCGCGGCGCCGCGCCGCGTGGTGCTCCGGACTCCCAATGCTTCCAGTCGTGAGTCCTGCGCCTGCGCGACCTTGGTTAATGAAAGAATCCCTGCCCGCATTATAATAGAAACTGGTTTAACTTGAAACTTTATTTACACATAACCTACTGAAATAATTTTGACCCTAGTCGCCAGGCAACTCCAATCACTTCCACGGTCGCGGCACATTCGTGCTTACGTGTGTGCACCTTATCTGCTTTCATATAACATGATCATAAAATATTCTATGTATTTTTGAACTGAAAAACTATTATTCATATTATCCACGGGACGACTATAAACAATTAAAATATATTCGGTAGTTATATTTCACTCATCTTCATCTATACTATATAAATTGGTGAAGATAAAACAGCTCAATATTTTTTTCTTCTCTCTTTGTCAACAGATTTTTGTTAATTTTGATTGATGAGTTAGTTCGTTTGCCTCACCGTCGGCGACACGCACATTTAAATTATACTTCACGATCCTTACATCTACTAAACTACAACATTTATACACTGTTTAATATAAAAAATAATGAATTATTTTGACTACTCGACCACCACTAGTTTTTATAAAGATGTAAGGTTTATTTGTTTGTAGTATGTAATATCTGGAATAACAGATTGTGAAAATCTTGCTTATTAGTGATAGTAAATTACAAATTTCCCGAGTAACGTGGACTATGTTCTATTATAGTTTAGTTTTATGTTGTAATTAATTAAGGCAAACGAAGACGCAGTATGTCGATAATTACAATAATACGCTATCATTGATGAATTTACAAAACGAAATGACACTGCACTAATGTGTCACGACATGCGTCGCGTCGCATTGGCGCGCCATGCCATGACAACTATGTGTGTGTGTGTGTGTTGTAACAACACCGGTTACGAACTCGCTTTAGAGGCCTGTTTGTAAACACTGAGCTCATTTGTGCTGCGGTGTGCGCGCACGCATCAACACCGGCCCGCACCGCCTCGCCTCTCCCCTCCTCTCCCCCCGTGCCCCGCGACAGTCGAGCTCGAGTAGGAATGTGTCGCGCAAGATGGTTTCGCATGCACTCCAGACGGTTGTAGGAACCGGATCTGTTCTCTTCCTGCCATGGATGCTTTTTATATAAAATAATAAGTAAATGAATATTGTTTTCAAATCGTGTTATATATGACAGAGTATCGTATCGTTTAGACGTGATGGCATATGATGAAAAATAATGGACACGTTTATTACGTATATCGAATTCCGAGATGCCGTCAGAGAGCGGGCCGATGACCCGGGTGCTACGTTGGTGTTGTCATCGCGCGTTCTCGCCGCCTCTAAACGCGAATCTGTGTTATCACGTCTGAGCATCGTATCAATCCGTCGTCGTCCCTCATGCGCTATGCGAATGGGCTAAACAACCGTTAAACGTACTCACAGGTGTAGAATTTAGTTTTATACTCGAGAGCCACACGATTAAAGATATGCCTCAAAATAACGGCTGATCAACGAATGGACTGCGGGGAAGCAATGGATAGGCGCGGCACCGAGGCCACGAGGTGAGCACTGACTCACCGGTGACGTCATGGCCGCGCTGGCGCCTTCACGCCGTCCCTCTCGCACAGCGTCCCTCTCGTCATTTGCTCTCATTTATATTAATTATGTGAAATATTTTGTGTCAGTCAAATGGTTTACACTCACAGAATATCAGGCACCTGACTAGTCTATAGTTTTAGGACTCAGTATATTTAATCAACATTTATCGGAATTCGCATACATTTATTAATACGTTTGGAGAACACTATAGGTTGACGGTGAAGGAGAACCTTATGAGGAAATCTGAACGCTCCTTTTATATCACCGTATATGAGAAAGTGTAATATGGTAGATTTCTCAAAACTTTCATTGCTCATATATCGTGGGATAGCGAAGCGATTTATTCCTCGAAAAGAAGCGTTCGTCCTGTTGTGCACTTTGAAAGGCTATAATATTATAGCAGTTATTATCAATATACATCGTCTTACTATCAGAATGCTGTTTATCGTATACATCAAAATACATTTTTTTCTGTAGATTAAAATGTAAAACGAACATGCTATCTTCATGGTGAGTGATTAGTTCAGTATATAAATATTTATAAATAACATAAAATGACGGTAACCGTGAGATCAGTTAATAATAGGTTGCTACATCTAAGGAGTGATTTGGAACACTTCATCTGTCGACAGTGTAAATTTACCAATCGCACATTTCGGACGACAACAAAGTAGAGAGTGAGAGCTATTGTGTGATAAGAATTACTGAACCATGTACACGTTCTATTTCTCTAAAATGTACTTAGGATAGTATTTGAAAACTTAAAGTGTTATTATTGTAAAACACGATGGTGAGTCGTGTGGCATGCGAGCTGTCGTCTCGTCGCCGCGTCGCCTCACCGTAACACTCAATTACTAATGTACTATGAGACGTTTATTTAAATTGGGGTCAAAAAGATATCCAGGGTAAATGTTGATTTGTTTCATTAGCGCGCTGCGATGTATACAGACTGTACTGTGACTTGTGAGGAATGTCGGCTCCACTCTGCCACTAGACACACACTAATATACATATGTATAGAATCAGAATGATTTGTAAAGACTAAACATTAATTTGATGTTAACATACACTATGATATCATTATACGACCGCCTTCATACAAGTGAAATTGATAACCTTACTAAAAATTAACATATTTAAGTCCCAAACAACACAATCCTGAGATTTTTCACGTGAAGCGAACAATGAAAAAAGCCTCACGTTCTGGAATTCGTTGGTATGTAAAATTTGAACACACACTTTGTTTTCTGTAATAATTCTTTGTCAAGTTCTAAAGAACAGTTCTATTTCAAATTCGGCTTTTTCAGAAGTAGTTTTTTTAATTGAACAAATTTAACTTAAAATAAAATATAGCAATTTATTTAAAGCTATCTGTGCCCGCGACTTCATCCGCACGGAACTGAATGCAAAAATACAGTGATTAATAAAACAATCTGAATGCATATCTTGTATATTTTTATTCTGACTCTTGACATACGGCGTCGCACTCAAATCAACAATAAACCGTCATTAAAACACCTGCTTATTTTTTATGATTGACATGCAAGTATAATTGTTCCAAACGGTGATAAGATTCAATAAATAATGTATAATATTACTTATATTATATACTATTCATATTTATATTCAATATGTAATATTTACAACACAAAATTAAACATAAATCTTATTTGGGATCGAAAAATATAAATTACATTTTACTTGTACAAAGTAACATTTTATTTATAAAAACGTGTAATTTGCAAATTTGTAGAAATTTATATTATAGTAGTAATAAATTTAGAAAATGTCTTTTGAACGCCATCTATTAGCATTATTTCATATTAATGAATAATCATTACTGAACTTCTGAAAAATCTAAAAAGCACAGACACGTTAGATTTACATTCTTATTATATGTATAGAAGATGTTATTACTTCCATCTAGTATTTCTAGTCAGATATATTCTTATTTATTTATTTCAATAATACCTACTCTGAATCATTTTTACAAGTTTACATACGCTTAATGCATGATAATATATATCAATATTACAACATTTTAGTCTAATATATGACGAGGTAACCGCTCCAAGCAAGCGCCAGATCGTTAACACAGTGCGACATGTTTGTACATTCATTGACCTATCTCTTTAACTAGTGCAGCTCCCATGTTAAAAATTCTAGTGTATTGAAAGCCGAGGTACTTTAAACTATATTTTGAAATAAAAAAGAGTTTAAAACGCTTGTCCAAGTTACTACAGTTTTGAAATGTTTACTTCCGTTTAAGTAGGTACATAAAAAATATTTTTAAGTTTGATTTTATTTTTAAAAAGAACAATATGTTCTCTATATGAATGGCTACGTTTGATATTTTATTGCGAACTTCTTGTTATTTGTTGTTAATTTCGAAAAAAGTCCGAATTTTAAATAGTACAACTAAACTGCAGAAGTCCATAACTCGGCAAACAAACATCGTAAATAATATGTGTTTTCACATTCATACCTACTACAAGTGCAATTAGGCTGAATGTGAACGAATTCTAGAACCTCACTTTTTCAATTCAAGTGATATTTTTTCAATAGAAAGACACCATAAGTTACATTATAAAAGAAAGTATGTTATTAAAGACGAATTAGAAAATGTTTGTTATCAGGTCTTCGTGTTTTCATGTCCCACACACACACACATAGAGTCAGATATTTATGATTATGTGTCGATAAGTAAATTAGGCAGTGATGAAAAGAAGGTCCTACCGCAATGAACAGTTGCTACAAACAGACAGATGTTAAACTCGTATTAAAGACATTCATCCATCGCCTGCATCTCCCCGTCATTGCCGCGTCATCTTTTAACATACTATAATTTGCTCGTGCTTCAGTCAGTTCACGTCCGAGATCATCAAATTCGCTGTCAGTTAACAATTATTTATAAGAAATAGTACATACATCAAAAAGATTAAATAGTCAATATACATGGAACGTTTCACGCATCACTGGTTACACTAATTAAGTGATAATATACGCTATGTGGCACGCGACTCACGCCAGTTCAATGCATTAAGAATACTTATTAAATACCACGCGAGCGTAATTTAAATTCATGCGAACCAAGCTTATGTTAATTACAATTAGCAGAATTTTATTGTGTGATGGTAAAAAAAACACGCGGGAAAGACATAAAGCAATAAAATTGCAAGACTCTTGGTACGAGCTATAAAATTGAAAATTGACGTGTTTTATTAACCTATTAATATTTTTTTGTGTCAAATTTACAGTGATGTCATCGTTGCGTGATACAGCTGACTCAGTGTTATTGTTAAATGCAACATGTAAGAATAACTGTTCGTGATATATGAATTGTCATATAAAAGTTACAAACAAATCACTTATCATCATTTCATCCATAATATTCAATCATAGAAATTCTAATTTATCAGTTGATCTTATGTGATTTATGGAATGTTGCTGCCTTTTTCGGTAGTTAATAAACTCATCAAGAACGTTTTTTTTTTTTCGAACTGACCTACACTGTTAGCTTGGCAAGGCCTCTACAGTTCCACCGGACTACATCAAGAACGTACTTCGGTACTATAGTATAAGTATACAAAGTCATTTGTCATTATATATGAAGTTTGTATTACCAATTCAGTGTCGCTTATCCAATCCTAGTATAACTAAGAACCACTCTTTTAACAAAACAATTTTCTCAAATTGTTGAAGTCGTTCAAAAGTTACACAATCCCTACCAGACCACAGATTTTACATGTGCGTACCTAATATAAATATACATTGTATAATTATGTGTCGACATCAAGTCAGATTCGTGTCGACATCAAGTCAAATTCTTGTCGAAATCAAGTCATATCCAGAACGTCAGCGCGACCAAGCGGCGCTCGATGGAGTCTGAACGGCTGTGTAGAGAGATTCATTCTTTCGTTAGCGGTCGGCGCGAGCGGACCTTACTAAAACTATCGCGTGTTCCGAATGTCGTATTCTATTCTATTAATTATACGTACCTACCTACATTCTGTCTATAAGATAATCGTTTAAATGATTAATATCTAATCCTTGATACGAATTCGTTCTATCCAATTATTCACCGACGACCATGGTTATACATAGACAATGAGATATAATCGTGATGGAGAGGCTCATCTTCCGATATATAGAATATGTTTTTTTTTACACAATTAAATATGACAAACAACAATACAAACAAACAATAATGACAAACACGTGCGGAGCCACGGGCAAAACTAGTTTATTACAAATATGTTTTATTCAATAGTGTTATTTCAAGGGAATCACGAGATGGCGTTATAAATTTTCCTTAACTATTCTTGCATACAAACGCATAAAACTCCATTCGACTGGTTAATTAATTCATGACGAATGTATGTATTCTAATAGCAGCTGTCCGCAACTTCGTTTGCATTTTTATATTTATAAATAATGTCACCATACTTTATGTTCATGTAACTATGACGGTTAATAGTATTAACTTAATACAGCGCGGCGCACGTGGAGATATAATCGGATGGCAAGATTTTTTCAGGCTTACTTGACGCTTATAATTATGTTTTGACCAATTGAACATTTATAGCTTATGTATTATTTTAATGTCAATTTGTACTGTAAAGAAAAAGAGTATCAAATATCCATCCAACCTCACAAAGTTTCTCGTTTATTATACCGACAATAGGATTTGAGGAGGTCCAGTATAGTAGTGTTCTCGACTAGAGCCTTGTCAGTTGTCGTCCCGCTCCGTCGCGTTGTTTTGCGTGTACATAAAACACATTGAGCGAGCGGTCGACGCGCGGGGATATTTACCTGAGGCCGAGTGCCGCGCTACAAGTTGCAACGCGGTTCCGAACGCTTTGTTCTATTTCCTTGTAGTCGTTTTATTCAAGGCCACCAAAATCGTGCACTTTTATTTCCCTGGTTAAACAGCCTGTGCTTTTTGCTTCAATGCTTTTTATTACATTCATAGACAAAAGCGTTGCGAAGCAGCCGGTCTGAGTCATTTTACATAATATATTATTCAAGGCTGTTGTTTAACAGCGAGTTGTCTTTTCAGATTTCTCTCGGAAACTTATTGGCAACAATCAAAAGGGATAACTATGTAAGTTTAGAATTATATTATTCATGTTAGCGTAAATAAGTAAGGACAGTTGGTAGATTAACATAATAATTTATGTTAACTGGAAGTATAGTTGTGATCGGGCGTCTGAGTGCATAGAGAAGAACAAAACTGTCGGCTTTGTGTTAACGCGATCGGCATTTACCCGCTACATAAAACGAAATTTAAAAGAAATGCTTTCAACTGATCTTTTGTGTTCACGGCGAAATAACATATCCCTTTCATATATCACAATAGCATATAGATTCCAGTTAGTGCACACACACCTACACTCAGCCACGCACGCACGCACGCATGCTAAAATATTATTATCTTATAATGTCATAGTAGTTGGGATTTATTGATTTTTTTTCGTTTCTTGTTTTCAGAAAGTTGTTATTCAATACGGCGCTACTTTTGTTTACGTTTACGTTACATTACGTTTATTTGATTAAAATCTTAAATCTACGAAAGTTATTCACCGATTGCTTTAAAATGTTAACGCAATGTTACATTAAAATGTGCACGCTTTATTATAATAGACATTTTGAAAAAAAAATATCCAGACTGAGCCATAACAATATTCGGTCGAGTACCGGTACATTACATAGATGGTTCCCATCATACTCCTTTGCTAAACACAAAATAATACATTTATCTAGATATACGCATTATACGTATGTACGACAGCAATAGAGAACAAGTAAACAGAGTGTACGTACAATTCGCTTGCATGGTTTATGTCGAGCCGTCACTCGTGAGTACTTGTATCGCGGCACCTGCAAGTACACTACATATAAACACTCTCAGTATAACTCTGTAGAGAATGTGCGGTACTTGTGTTCGTACACGACTGTAAATGAAGCTCCCAACGACTCTCTCTGAACAAAACTACACTTTTATATTACATAGCCTATCTATTAAGGAAGGCTATCTATCATCACGCTACGACTCGTACAGATGGAGCAATTAGTATAAAAATTGTATGTAAGAAATTACCGTAAGTGATACAGACAATGTTAGTGTGTAATACATGACATTTAGACTCGAGGTAGTTAATATTAGTCACTTGTGTACAATTTGTAGCAGAAAACACAATTGTCAGTATCATTGGCTAAAGGTTCACATTCATAATTGACCCATAAAATTCCAGTGTTTCGATTTTCCAATGCCTAATAATTACATCACTTTGCAAACCACCAACTGTTGGTCGAAAATCAGTTCCCGAGGGAATTTAGGCTGCTTTACGATCTGATGATTTGAAATTCTGTATTGTATCACTACAGTGAAACAATATTAGAGGAATACTTCCTAAAGTGCTATACACTTTAAATGATGTTACGAATGCAATCCAAATGAATAAATGTAGGCGAATTCAAAAAAGTGCACCTTAGTATACCACCAACCATTCGATTTCCACAAAAATGTACGTAAAAAGTTAAATAACAAATAAGCATTGCTTCGTTTATTCTATAAGTCGTAATGCAACGCCATCTAGTATTTGTAATAGTGGGTTTATAATATAAGCTAATAATAAGATATTATTAAAATCGTCTGGAAACTTAAATTAATATGATGGTTTATTCATGTGGTTACGTCAGTTTGTTATATGGGTTATTTTCTTATTTAAAATAGTATTTTGAATTCGTTGTTGAAGAAATAAATAAGATTGTTTTCGGGTCATTTCTGGAATTGACTAATCGTCAAATGGCGACAAAAATAGTTCGTGATTTAAAAACTAGGAGTCAGTTCTGAAGCGAACTCGTCTCGAGCGAGATTGCGTTTAATGTATTACTAGCGGCCCGCTTCGGCTTCGCACGGGTATTAAATATATAGCCTATGTCATTCACTGAAAAAATGATTAAAATCGATCCAGTAGTATTGATTTATTCATTACTGGCCGTCGCCCGCACGCGTTCAATTTGGAGTAACCTCAAAAATAACAGTGTTTCTCCACTATTTAATTTATGTTATTATACATATAAACCTTCCTCTTCAATCACTATCTATTAAAAAAAACCGCATCAAAATCCGTTGCGTAGTTTAAAAGATTTAAGCATACATAGGGATATAGGTACAGAGAAAGCGACTTTGTTTTATACTATGTAGTGATAAGCATCATTCAAGTATCTTTAATACTTTGAATTTGTCGCAGCGTGAACTATGAAAATCGAATTTCCAAGAACCGATTCTTAGAATACTTTTTACATTTCTAGAAGTTCGATCATTGCTGTTTCAGATCCTCCTAAAACATTTTAATACAGATCATCTAATTTACTTCAAGTGGATGCTACGTGTTATTATAAATTACAGATTATAAAATGGTAAACAGTTTATGATATTGTTAATTCTAAAAGAATTGTATAAGGAAGTTCGAAAATTTGGGCGCGGGACAGACTCTTTTTTAGTTCAGATATGCCTATGTTATTAATATCTGACTAAAGACACTTGTATATGTGTGTGTTTGCTTCACCTGCATCAGTTGGTGTGCATATATAGACGGCGGGGAACGCACCTGTCGCTATGCGAACAAGCCACTCCGTATCCCCTCGCTGCGCCGCGCCGCGTCGCCCTTCTACCTGAGATTACGTCGCAACGTGTTCTGTCCGCAATTTACAGGACTCCGTTTATATCTAAGCATAAATATTGTTTTGCACTTTACACTTTTTAATTCCTGTAGCCAGTTAGTTGGCAAATTCTTTAGTAGAAAACTGTGAACCCCTCGGCTAATTTTCGAAGACCCAAATCTCAAAATGGCGGATTATTTTTAATTTTTTTTTAGTTTCACAAGATCGTACATTGTAAACGTCATAGTTTAGTAAGAAACATCGTACAAAAGATAAAACAATTTAAAACTACATATTTCATTATATTTTACAAAACATAATAAGTAATTTTTAAAGTTTTGCAATAAATCAGGTTTTCTTTTAACCTGTGCCTCATGAGGTCTACATTCGTTTCTATGTAAATTAAACCGTTATGGTTTTGAACAGTCCAGGGGTTAAGCCTAAAAGAGACACTTTGTAATTATTTCTAGTATTTACAATATGACAGTAATTTACTAAAATCTAGCTTGTCTGTTTCTGTGAACATAAATGATCAAGGATGTGTTGAGAAGCAAAAGTTAAAATTCTATACATGTTTCTGAAAGTTGTACTTCGTGATTCCCTATTCTTTCTGCCTTTAGTAACATTAGGTGGTAACATAGGAAATATTAAGATAACTTAGAAAGATAATAGTAACAATTACTCAAAGCGTATTCTCATGCAATACGCTTCGGTATAAATATATCTGTGACAGAAACGACCTCCATCCCAGGCCCGGGCTCTGCCTTTATAGTGAAAGTAGCTCTTTACGTTCACGTACATGTCGATCTACGTATTCTGGTTCAAGCCTTATTCTCTGCGTGATCCTTTCGTTCTGCAGAACCTGAACTACTGTCTCGAGATACCGTTAGTGGACGGCGTAGGGAGTGCTTATAGACGAGGTCGTCGACCCGGCGCTGTTGTGGCTCTGCGTTATCTGCTTGTTAATATTTATTGTAATAACTTGGCTTCCAGTAATCGCACTCCGTACACAGTGATATCGTGCGCCAACTGATAACCCATATAGACGAATATCATGTCGCACGCCGCTCCCCGTGCGTTAGTCGCTTGTACACACCTCACATTCTTCCAAATTATAAGTACATGTACAAGTAGTACAGTTAATATTAAAGCACTACTGCCTCAATAATGGTAAGGTGTTAGGACACCGCGTTTTTAACGTACGATCGATGATGATTGATGACTTATGAATTCTCCATAAAAGATGTGAAACGAAGGTCGAAAGGTGTCTATTAAAAGAACCCTGGCCGCGTGGCTCACAGGCAAGACTCAGATGTGCGGTTGAGCCGGGGGTTGGGAAAGGGTATATGTGAGAAGCAACTTCCACCTTATGCCTCCCTAGTTGATTTCTAGGCGACAGGCGCAGGGGCGTCTGTTGCCGCAAAAAAGAGATCCTGTGTAGAAGAAGCACGGCTCGCCACGGCTTCCGTAAGAAGCTGGAGAGACAGAAGTATACCTCTCTCTCGAGACGAGGGTCCCCGCACCAACATCCGCGGGCGACCCAAGCGCGCGACCAGAGTGAGGAGAATGCTCAACGTGAACCCTCAACGCTCTGGTTCACATACGCGCTGAGCGGCAGAGGGGTTTTTAATGAGTAGGAGTCTCACATAACCCTCACGCTGTCCCCCGGCAGTGTAACGGTATCCATGACGGATTTTCCCCTCTCTAAATAAAAAAAAAAAAAGGTTATATGTGAGAAGGAGGAGTCTTAAAGGCAAAACGAGGCAAGTTAATAATAATAGCTTTTCCCAACAGAACTGAGGAATGATAGAGACTTGCGCTTGTATTTAAGCACTTTGTTGAACTTTAAAGATTGCACAAATCATAAACGCTAATCACTTGAGCTTATATATATATGGTATCAGATTGTATACATAAAAAACTCGTGTATGCGAATATATTAACATTTCTATAGGATAGATACTCTATATTGACGGGACTAATGAATGCAATCTCTCATCAAAGTATCAGTCTCTTACGCTTTCGGAATTATTAAAAGGATCAATCTCGCGGGTGCATTGGATTTTATATAGTAATAATACATTTTACGTTATTAATATTACATATACAAAACAGATAATTTACCATCGATTAAGTGTTTGTTACCACCATAATAATTTGTATGAATCCACGTGATAAATTTATGAATGACGTTACCATCTTTACAATCCTCACCAAACTTTTTGACAGCTCTAAATATACAAGGACAGAACATAAAATGTAGATATAAAATTAAGGATAAATAAATGCTAATTTTAAAATCCTATAATAATATTGTAAGTTTATTTGTATTCTATTCTTGGGATAGTACGTCATGCGCGAGCCTTCGACCTCACTAACGGCTATGCCCAGGATTGGCGAGCGCTGTATCTACCAGTAAGACCATACGATCTTCTACAGAACTTTTTTCTTAAAAGGGATTTTTTTTTCGTTTTCTGCTTCTTACACGAGAGTCATACTTACATCTAAAATCACAACAATAGGATTATACGATGCACTCGCTCGTGTTTTTTTTATAGTAGCATGGCGTATAATTTAAAGTTTAAAATTGAATTGTGCTGGAAATTTCACGGATCTCGCTTGACCACACATCCCATTCTAGATTCCAAATTTGCGGAATAGAATTTCGTAAACGTTGCGATTGCTACAAATTATTATAACAATATAACGTTGTAGAACATACTACAAATTATATTGGTATAGTCGATATATTCTAAGCAAAATATCAGGATAACAAAATTACGACGCATCTTATGCATACACATGGACAATATTTTGTCTTTGATACCGTTAAAAACTACAATCACTGCAAATTTCTTGGCATCAATATCGGTATTCGGGAAGCAATTCTACGGTTACTATGCACGTCGAACGAAACAAAATACTATTACGCTACCTTTTGTGAATTCACAAGTCAGAATATATTTTCATCAAATTATTAAACGATTCATCTATAATAGTATTTTATGAATGTAATTTTATGTTTGCAGTAAAGCTGTAGCCGTCGGTTTATGTATTGTCAACCAAATATTTTACCAAGCAGTTTTATGCATAACTAGTGGACCCGGTAACCTGATGTTATCCTGCTGCAAATCTTAATAAGTTAAACAAAAAAATATTGAAAGCTGCTGGAAGGCTGAAAATTTGGCATTCGATTTTATTTGAAATATACATAATAATTTTTACATGTTGCGTCTAGGTAATGTGTCCAACAGAGTCCATACTTCATACTAAAACATATGGTAGTGCTCTGAAAACACGATTTGTGTACTGACATCGACGTGAACGCATGTTCTGTTTCCAGAACCGGGTGTGTGTTGGTGCGGCTGCGGAACCTCGTCCTCCGCCGAGACTCCGTGAACTTCTCTGCTCTATGAGGTGCCTGTGCTAACAGTAACGTGTGACTATCTTTTAACAACAATATTTCCTACGTTTGGTCCTAATACTGGCTCGCGGTGTACTCACCGTTCCCAGTTGGTAGGTATTAAACGTTCAACAGCGACTATGACTTAATTATTTTATAAATTTGCTACACCATCATATATACATACTATTCCTTCCGTAGCTGCGGGTACAAGACGGAACAAAAACAATTTTTAACACCACGTTCAGCAAATGTCGCAAAATTAAAACGTCATGCCAACAGATATTTAACACCCATTTGCTCATAATACTACTCTATATCATCTACTATATATCAAAACAATAATGCGCAACAGTAACAAACGGTGGCAACAAATCCTTGTGTCCAGCATACTATAGAAGAAGCACAACACGATTGTTCGTACTTCTGAATATATACAATTCTTTACTATATGTTTCTTTCGCATTCGATCTTTATTTCATTCGTTTTCTTACCGAGAGATGTACAATTTTTACGACGACTCGCCTCATAGTTATAGTGTTGTTATGATTCAATGAAAATTTTGAATACCTGATCACAATGAGAACTTAACGAGCTACTAAACATAAGTTTTTTGTTACTTTTATTTAAATATGATTAGTTTTTTAATCAATAGTATTAATAATGAGAAATGTTAAAATTGAAGAATAGTAATAAAGTAGGTAAAGAGTGATAGCGCCTGTACAAATATCGATTAGAGGAGGTCGGGCGCGCGCCTCTTCATCTATTTCTGCACATCTTACAATATACCATCTTACAATTAGCATAATTACATGATTTGTTTTTCAAATATTTATAATAGTTCCAACTTAATAAAATGGTGTGCGGTAAAAACAGTGTTGTATTGAGCTAGCATCGTAAAGATAAACGAAAAAGGAATAAGTACAACGTTGGTATGAATAAACGTGTAGAAATACTAATCGAGTGCTTTTAAGCCACCATCTATTCATCATAAGAACTTTTTCCTGTTTCACTGTTAGTATAAGGATAAATAAATATTGGATTGCTTATTTTTATCTCAAGTCCAATGCAACTAAATTGTTGAACGTGATGTTGACACTGTGAGGGGCAAAGACTTTTTTTATAAATTTATATAGGTAGTTTCATAATATCAGATGAGCATACATTATTTTTTGGTTTTGTCTGCAGAATCAAATACTCCCATTGTACTAACTTTTCCGTTCCCAAAGCAAGGATTAAGTTGCTAATATTTTGTCTAAAACATACAAAAGATTAGAATTAATTGTTTTTAAAAATCACGCCTGTTTCCTCATTTTACAATGCTAACATATCAGAGGTTATATCAGTTGTAAATGCATAGTATTTACGCAAACGTTCTTCTGGCCAGAACGCTGCACTTCGCTACACGTACACGATGCTTTCCAACCTAGTCTTTAGGTGTAACAACTGCTCTCAGGACTGAAGTGTTCATTAATATGGTAGGTTATATATAGATTTAGGTAGTACTGATCACTTAACATCATGTTTATAGCATGCCTGTTTGCGACAGCAGGCCTGTTTCTATCTGACAGGAGAGAATGGAAAAGGAAAACATGTTGTTCCGACCCTATTTAGGTGGGATAAGGGTAAGGTGAAAACTCGTATAAATGCATACGCGGTACGTACTAACTGCTCTTACTTGATCTTGCACCCGCACCGACGATATGTGTCACGGCTTAAAACTAAATTTCAGCATAATTTATCCGATTTCTTATTCCGCATAACGCAGAATTAAATAAATAATTTTTGGTAAATTTGTTTCATTCCCACCATAACTCTGGCTCCGGTCCAGGTTTAGGGCTAAACGATTACCATTCTAAGTAATCAACGACATTTCTCTATTTTATGTTCAAGTGAATTTACTTGAACCAAGCTCAGTTTAACCTGGTATCATTTGGTATGGTTGTATCGTAAGTAGGTAGTTCCCTCTTAGCGGCTAATGAACTCGAAACTGGTTATGTTTGTAAAGCACAAAGTGACAGCCCTAAGTATGTACACTGGACTAGTTGTACAAGTGCCTGCGTCGCCCAGACGACATGATAATCTTATATTTATATTGAATTACGATAATATTTATTAAACCTCTATTAGGCTGATAAGGTAGCAGTCTTATCGAACGCAAATATTATAATTTCATCAGAGATATCGTGTGGTGTTGACCCCACGCAACTAGTTACCGCACGCTACTTTACCTTCAATCACCATCAGCTCATACTGTATACTATGCGAACAAATAAAAGCTTGTCGTTTAAACACCCGCCGTTGCGTGATTGAGACTCTAAGAATATGCTATTAACTGTATTAATATAAAACATGAAATAGTAGGTATGCAAATTTCAAGTCTTACTCGCTTTTTGTCCAATGTTTTTCTTTGTAAAACACATAGTTCAGATACTTGTAGTAACAATTCATTTTGGAAAAGAAACAATTATACTTGATTTTTTTTATGGCAAAATAAATAACATGTTTATTTCTATTGTATTTACTATGATTAAACTTATTGTTTCTTAAAAAGAGTTTTAAACGAATTAAAATTAGATTGGAGAATCGGGGAAATCGAAACTCACAATGAATGAATTTTTCTAAGGCAAAAATGATATAAAAATTCGTTTAAATAAAAACATCTTATTTTCTACTGAACTTTTTCACATTTTTTTACAGTCGAAATCTTATTGAATTTTAATTGTTTCTGTCATGTGTATGTGACAAACAATATGACTACAAAAGATAATATCTCTGATAATTGGACCTCCCAGTCTATCCAAAGTATTTAAACTAAAATACGACAATAAAGAAAAACTAGGCAATAGATTTCCATACAAACGAATAGTGTGACGTTAATTCTAAAAGATAAATCGCTACGATACAACGTTCATTATCTGACAGTAAACACCGCCTTTTGTTGTGACATTTTCTTGATGAAAACCAAGTGTTTAAAAAATAAAAAATTTGATCGATCTTTATTTTGTAGTTTGTGCTAATGCACGCACAATAACAGATTTACTTATAAACCTAGTCTTGCCATAAATACTGAAACAAATCAAAAACAAAATTTATATTACAAATCACATTTATTACTTTTACAGTGTGTTAATTTAATACATAAATATAAAACAATTTAAATTATTAAAGCTTATTCGAAGTGGTCTCCATTTGCTGCAATACAGCCCTTTAAACGTTGAGGCCAGTTATCAATAGAAGCACGCACTCTTTCCATGGGACAATTCTTCACTGCCAATCGTACGGATTGTTTTAGGAACTCCAAATTATCATGACCTTTAGAGCAAGCCGTACTCTCTAAAACTGACCATAAATCATAATCCAGCGTATTAAGATCGGGACTAGACGACGGCCAGTCTTCAGCTTTGATGAAGTCCCAAAGGTTCGTTTCCAACCAAGACTGCGTAAACCGAGCTTTATGACTGGGCACCGAGTCTTGCTGGAAGGACCATTCTTGGTTATTGAACATGGTGGCTTCACTACCTTCTCAAGAATGGTATCTTGATACACTTGTGCCGATGTTTTGATACCTTTTTCACAAAAGTATGGCTCAGTCACTTCTTCATAGCTAATACCCCACCAAGCCATCACTGAAGTCGGATAGTGCCCACGTTGCACTCTGGCGACTAATTGGGAAGCTTCCTTAGAGCTTTGAGCTCATTTTCCTTGTTAAAATGTTGCTCAATTGTAAAAAATAATTCTGTGACCTCCCTTTGCCTACCGCTTCAGTAGTTGTTCCGATTTTACCACCCTATTTTTTTTTTAATTATCAGTTAAGAAATGACCAGTTCTTACAGGCTGCAAGTCCTAGGTCATCTTTTAAAATACGCGACACGGTTCTAGGTGCTATCTTCATCTCTCGACATAAAATCTTTTGCTTTCGGACAGGATTTCTTCGAATTCTTTACCTTACTGACTTTAATCACCTTTTTCGTACGAACACTACGTGGACGGGCAGATCTTTTTCTGTCACAAACAGATGAGGCCTCTTTGTACCTATTAATAGCCTGATACACAAACATTTTACTAATACCAAGTGTATGGAGAGTTTTAAAAATTGCATTTAACTACTCCATACCTACTTTGTGTAATGCAGTCACAGCGGTTCGGTTCTCTTTATCACCCCACTCCATTTTAATATCGTAAAATATTGTACAATGTATTGGCGACAAAATGAAAAAACTCAATGCATAATCATATAAAAATGACAGATTCCAAATTCAAATGTAATATTTTGTTTATTTTAATTGTAACAGTATTTATGGCTAGACTAATTATATATAAGATATACTATAAAATACCCAGGTTTTGAATTGGACAGAAAATCATATACTTACCAGTAGGTAAAGTATTTCTCTCACACTTTCATTCGCGTCGTTATTCGAATTACAATATCTTTTGATAGAGTGAATCGACTTTCGAAACCAGAAGAAAACAGACAGAATAAAAAAATATATGTTACTTATTCTTAATTACTTGCAGTATTTTTCACACAAACATCTGGAAAGTACAGACACGTAATTTTTGCATTCTTTTTATATGTATAGAAGATGATATTTATAATAAGATTAGAAAGAAAATTAAATGTACAGATCGAGTTACAAATTTGTTCATATAGATTACCGATTTCATCATATTATAAGCGTTAATTAATAACATTAACAGAGATCGGACGAGATGCAGTGGGTGCGCGCATGGCTTGTGCTGTGTGCTGCGTGGAGCGCGCGCGCTGGACCCGGCCCCCCCGATCCCGAACCCGAGCCGGTGCTCAAGTTTGCGCATGCAGTCTACAACCTGAGCATCCCAGAGAACAGTCCGTCGCGCACATATGCGCTACAACCACCCGGTGCCGAGCCCGCCGGCGTGCGTCTCCCAGAGGCGGGCGCGCGCGTGCGCTTCCGCATCCGACACGGCGACCGCGAAAAATTCTTCAAGGCTGAAGACCGCACCGTCGGTGACTACTGCTTCTTATTAGTGAGAACGCGCGCAGGACACGCCGACGTACTCAACCGCGAACGTCGCGACCTCTACAGACTCGAGGTACGCGCCACCGCCCTCCTGCCAACCGGTCGTCCGTCTCGAGGCAGACGCTATACTCGTCCTCGAAGTCGCCGATGAGAACGATCTAAGCCCGCTCTTCTACCCGACCGAATATGAAGCGCTCGTGCCCGAAGATGCGCCGCTGCATGCGAGCGTTGTACGCGTCTCCGCAGAGGATGCAGATCTTGGCCTCAACGGCGAGATTTACTACAGTCTGGCAGAACCAACTGACCGCTTCGCTGTACACCCTACAACCTGGTGTCGTCACCCTCACGCGTCCACTTTCTGCCGCGGAGAGCACACGTCCACGAGCTGACGGTACTCGCACGCGACCGAGCGTCCTTGCTGACACGCGGGGATGCGGCACCAGCGGCGCGCGCTCGCCTCCTAGTGCGTGTCAGCTCCCGTTAATCTACATGCACCTGAGTTACGTGTCCGTCGACAGCCCGACCTCATGGAGAACACTGCCACTGAAGTGTACGCGATCATCGAGGCGAGCGACCGCGACACCGGCGAGCACGGCCGGATCGCCATGGTCGATATAGTGGACGGCGACCCGGATGGGCATTTCCGCGTACGGCCTTCAACGCAGCTTAGCGAATACGACGTAGTCGTTCACGCGCTATTGGATCGCGAGGCGGCACCGCGAGGCTACAACCTGACATTGCGCGCGACCGACGCCGGCCGACCACCTCGCTCTTCATATCTGACGCTGCCCGTGACCCTACTCGATGCGAACGACAACGCGCCGGTGTTCAGTCGCGAGCTGTACGAGGCAGCCGTGTCAGAGACGGCGCCGCCGAACACTCCACTCGTCCGGCTAAAAGTCACAGACCGAGACGAAGGCCGCAACGCACGCGTCTATGTCGAGATCGTCGGTGGCAACGAGGGCGGCGAGTTCCGCCTCAATCCAGAAACTGGTGTCCTCTACACTGCCGAAACCCTCGATGCGGAACGAAAACCCTTTTATGCACTCACCGTGTCAGCGTTGGACCAAGGCAATGCGGGCGCACGAAAACAGTCCTCCGCTAAGGTCAAGATATCCGTACTTGATGCCAACGACAACGATCCCGTTTTCGAAAACGCGGAAATGGAGGTAACTCTACCAGAGAATGGACCCAGCGGTGCGGTGGTCGCACGCGTGCTCGCCCGGGACGCTGACTCCGGGGACAACGGCTACGTGTCATACAGCATCGCCAACTTGAGCCCGGTGCCCTTCGAGGTGGACCATTTCTCGGGTGCCGTGCGCACCGCTCGACTGCTTGACTACGAAACCATGCGCCGCGAATATTCGTTACGGATACGTGCCAGCGACTGGGGCTTGCCGTACCGCCGCCAAGCCGAGATGCGACTACTGGTGCATCTCGAAGACATCAACGACAACCGGCCACAATTTGAGCGCGTAGAATGCGTCGGCTACCTGTCACGGAAATTACCCGTTTCTTCCGAAATCATGACATTATCAGCGATTGACTTCGACGCTGGGCGATGTAGTCTCATACCGCATCGCCGGCGGCAATGACGACGGCTGCTTTGCTCTGGATCCCGGCACCGGTGTGCTTTCGCTTGCCTGTGACCTGGCCGACCTACGCGCAGATGCACGATTCCTCAACGTGACGGCCACTGACGGCACACATTTCGCGGATCCCGCGTCACTAACATTACACTTGGTAGCGGGTGGTGGCGAGAGCGGAACACCCGAGTGTCGCGAGACGGGTGTCGCGCGCCGTCTTACTGAGCTATTGGCGGCTGCTGAACGCTCCAACGCTCCGCTTGACCCGGCTGACGAGTTCGCACCGGCGCCCTCCCGCTACGGGGAGAACATGCATGCGCCAGAGTTCCTCGACTTCCCGATCGAAGTGAAAGTTAACGAGTCAGTTGCACTGGGTACTCCGCTGGTGCGGCTGCGCGCACGCGATCGTGATCTCGGTTACAACGGATTACTAGTGTTCACAATCTCTGGTGGTGACACCGATTCTGCCTTCCGCGTCGAACTGGATTCGGGCGAGTTGCAGGTAATTGGATACCTGGATCGCGAACGCGAGTCCGAATACTACCTGAATGTGACTGCGTATGACCTGGGCCGACCGCAACGGGCCGCTTCCCGGCTCCTGCCCCTCACCGTACTTGATGTCAACGACAATCGACCACGCTTCGAGAAGACTCTCGCCAGCTTCCGCGTTACCGAGAACGCACTCAACGGTACCGAGATTTTCCGCGCAAACGCGACCGACCGCGACGCAGGTAATTTCGGTCGCGTTACCTACTCACTGAGCGGAGCCGACGAAGGCGAGTTCTGTCTCGACCGAGAGTCTGGAGCCCTTATCGTGTGCGCCGCACTGGACCGCGAGCGACGCGCTCTCTACGAGCTAACATTGCGAGCTACCGACGGCGGCGGACTGCATGCCGAAGCGCTCGTGCGCGTCTCCATCGATGACGTTAACGACAATGCGCCGCGCTTCGGTCTCGGCGCGTACGCTGCGCGCGTGCGCGAAGATGTTCCTGTCGGTACATTAGTAGCTGTACTCGACGCCTTCGACCCAGACCTTGGTGCGGGCGGCCTCGTATCCTATTCTCTACCCGACCTGGCTGACCCGACTGCAGACGATGACGCCGTCTTCAGTGTTGATTTCGCGTCGGGCACGCTGCGCACGGCTAAATCACTCGACTTCGAAACTAGACAGGTCAGTTCTGTCGTCGTCCAGCACCAGTCGTGTGCTACTAACCACGTTATTTATTAACCGAGCATGTTATTCCGACAGGTGTACGGCGTGACAGTTCGCGCGACTAGATGGCGGGCAGCCCGCGCTTTGGACGGAAACCACTGTGATCGTGGAGGTGGTGGACGTGGACGAGAACATGCATGCGCCACAGTTTAACGAGCACGCTGTGGTGGCGGGCAGCGTGCGCGAGGACGCGGCGCCGGGCGCGCTCGTGCTGGTAGTGGCGGCGAGCGACGCGGACGCGCCGGGTCGGGACTCGCGGCTCGCGTACTCGCTGGTCGCCGGTTCTGGATTGGCGCATTTTTCCGTAGACGACGCGGGTGCGGTGCGCACGTTGACACCGCTCGACCGCGAAGCCGTGCCACACTATTGGCTGACGCTCTGTGCTGAAGACCACGGCTTGGTGCCGCGTCACTCCTGCATCCAGGTACCGGTCGACTGACGAAGCGCGATCACACTTGCGGCTCGCACGCGTATCGCGCTTTACATTTGTGTTACCGTTGTAGGTGTACATCGAGGTGGAAGACGTGAACGACGTGGCTCCGTGGGCGGAGCGCGCGGTGTACGCGGGCGAGGTGGCGGAGCACAGTGCTGCGGGCACGCGTGTGTCGCGCGTGCACTGTGTCGACGGGGACGTGTCTCCGCTGCCGCGTAACATCTCCTATTCGATCGTGACGGGCAATCCGGGCGGCCTTTTCTCCATAAATGAACAAACAGGTACGGTCATAATATTCGAAATTCTTAACAAATTTTTAACATGTTCATTAATTTACTCTACGAACAAATTGCACATAACAATTAACATATATTAAAATATGTATTTAGTTATTTAGTTTTCTTATAGAAAGCAGGCGCTCTTGTTGCCCTGGAGATAAGTATTATTGGTTGCGATATACTTCCACTAATATAACAAAATATTTGGAACTTTAACCCACTATATAACTCCCTCAGTATACACTTTCATTATGAAAAAAAGGAATGAATATTTCATGTTATACAATATCTCTTAAAAATGTTATTATAAACATATTTTCAATATAATAAGGTTTTTGCGATCATACAAAAAGCAATCGCTTCTTCGTTCCACAAGAAATTGTATTATGGAACTCTTAAGGTAATACGTGTCTGGTCTAATGTTAAAACGAACTCTTGTCTCTTCAAAATTCTTATTAATAATAATATTGAATTGTAAAGAGTGAGATATACAAATATGTATATGAATTTTAATTATATTAATTCTCGGAGTACAGTACAGCTCACAGCTCAAGCACATGTTTACAGTGAACAACATATTTTAAACATATTTTATATATATATACATATATAACATATTTTAAATAAAATTTTACGCAGAAGAAGTCATGGGTGACAGTTAGTCCAAAATAAATAAACCTAAATTAGTTCTTATAACTTCAGTTATCTGCTAGTGAAAGTAATGTGAAAATCGATCCAATCGTTTCTGATATTCCACACGGATGAAATCAAGAGTAAAGCTAATTGAAAATAAAATAGCTCAAGTTAGTTCTCATTATTTTAGTTATATGCCAATGAAAGTCCCGTTAAAAATGGATCCAGTCGTTTTAGAGATTCCACATTGGACAAAGTCGCGGGGAACAGGTAGTCTAAAATAAAATACCCTAAATTACTCCTTATAAGATCAGCTATGTGCCTGTAAAAGTTGCGTGAAAATTGGTCTCACCGTTTCGGATATCCCCCTGTGGTCGTAGTCGCGAGTAACAGCTAGTATAAAATGAAATAATCTAAGTTACTCTTCTTCTTTAATTTATGGCGCTGTGTGTAGGTAATACCCAATTCCACGAATTTCATGTAGATACAGAGTGAGCGCTGTCTGTGGTAGATAGTGGTAGATAAACGAAAGAGAGCAATTAAAAAATGTAATTCGTGTAAAGAAAATAATTATAACAGGTTGTATAAAAAGATATATATAAAAATTATAATGCATTTTTCCTTGTTTTTTTTAACGTGAAGCGATTACTATCGCTTCAACTACATTACAGTAGACAACTACAGAGGTTTTATTAAATGGTAACGCATTACATATAGAAAATGTTCTGAGGGTTCTACAAGTTTGTTATTGTATAGATAACTTTGTTCGTAGGCGAAGTGGTGACGACAGGTCGCACGCTGGACCGCGAAGCGGCCGCCGCGCATGCGCTCGAGGTACAGTGCTCGGACGGCGAGCTCTCCAGCACCGCGCGTCTCCTCGTGCGCCTCCTCGACCTCAACGACCACGCGCCCGCCTTCACGCACCGCTTCTACGACGTGCGCGCCCCCGCACCGCCCCCCGCCCCCGCACCCGCCCCCGCGCACGCCCCGCCGCCCCCTCCCGACGACGCGAGCGCCGAGTGGGACGACGACGAGGAGGGCTCCGGCGCGCGCGCCCTCTGGGACTCGTGCACGGACGCGACGCCCGCCGGCGAGTACGTGGGCACGGTGCTCGCCACTGATCCGGACGAGGGCGCCAACGGCACCGTGCGGTACTGGTCGCGAGGGCGCGGCGCGGCGCGGGCGCGGGTGCGCGTGCAGGCACACTCGGGCCGCGTGTACGCGGACGCGGCGGTGCTGGTGAGCGGCGCGGCGCTGGACGTGCTGGTGCGCGCGTGCGACGCGGCGCGGCGGGCGCGTTGCGCGGTGGCGCGAGTGGCGGTGCGCGGCGCGACGCGCGGGGGCGGAGGGGCAGCCGGTGCTGGTGGCGCCCCCGCCGCTTCAGGTCACGGAGCTGGACGCGCCGGGGTTCCTGCTGACGGTGCTGCAAGCCACGGACCCGGACTTAGACTTGCTCTATTATGACATTGTTGGTAGGTATTGAGACACCGTTTGCTTTTCAATGAATGTATTATACAAAATAAATTCTGTCGTGTGATTCTAACATGAGTTGCGGTATATAAAATCTACAAACATATAAATAAATCGTACAAAGAATGAGAAAAAAAGAAAGAAATTAACAAACTACCTTGTCGTGCCATAAATACTGAAACAAAGAAAAAATAAAAATTTCTAGTGCAAATAACATTTATTACTTTTAATACATAAATATAAAACAATTTAAATTATAAAAGCTTATTCGAAGTGGTCTCCATTGGCTGCAATACAGTCCTTTAAACGTTGAGGCCAGTTATCAATAGAAGCACGCACTCTTTCCATGGGACAATTCTTCACTGCCAATCGTACGGATTGTTTTAGGAACTCCAAATTATCATGACCTTTAGAGCAAGCCGTACTCTCTAAAACTGACCATAAATCATAATCCAGCGTATTAAGATCGGGACTAGACGACGGCCAGTCTTCAGCTTTGATGAAGTCCCAAAGGTTCGTTTCCAACCAAGACTGCGTAAACCGAGCTTTATGACTGGGCACCGAGTCTTGCTGGAAGGACCATTCTTGGTTATTGAACATGGTGGCTTCACTACCTTCTCAAGAATGGTATCTTGATACACTTGTGCCGATGTTTTGATACCTTTTCACAAAAGTATGGCTCAGTCACTTCTTCATAGTTAATACCCCACCAAACCATCACTGAAGTCGGATAGTGCCCACGTTGCACTCTGGCGACTAATTGGGAAGCTTCCTTAGAGCTTTGAGCTCATTTTCCTTGTTACAATGTTGCTCAATTGTAAAAAAAAATTCTGTGACCTCCCTTTGCCTACCGCTTCAGTAGTTGTTCCGATTTTACCCCCCTATTCTTTTTTAAATTATCAGTTAAGAAATGACCAGTTCTTACAGGCTGCAAGTCCTAGGTCATCTTTTATAATACGCGACACGGTTCTAAGTGCTATCTTCATCTCCCGGGATAAAATCTTTTGTTTTCGGACAGGATTTCTTCGAATTCTTTCCCTTACTGTTTTAACAACCTTTTTCGTACGAACACTACGTGGACGGGCAAATCTTTTTCTGTCACAAACAGAGGAGATTTCATTGTACCTATTAATAGCCCGGTACACAAACATTTTACTAATACCAAGCGTATGGAGAGTTTTAAAAATTGCATTTGGCTTCATACCTACTTTCTGTAATGCTACTCCATACCTGCGTGTATCGGCACGAAGTTTTAAAATAAATATAAATAAAACCCACATCCCTACAGTAGCAATCCCCTGTGGAATGTTATAATAAAACTCCTTTCTCATGTATAATAATTATCCATCGTATTTACTTATTCATGTAATGTATTAAAAATATTGATATATTAATATTGAATTAGTTGTATTCAATCATTCTTTAGTTTTATTATAACTTTATTTACTGTCACATTACTGTCACCCCTAACACCTCGTAAGGGAAATACGTCGGACATACTAATAACCTATATACATATTAAAATTGACATTATTACAGTTCTCAATAGATTTCTATGTTATGTTGCTACAATTTAATTGTAAGTATTAAATTTAAGTTTAACCGGCGATTACTGTGTGCTTAACAAGTTGCATGTCAATACAAAATACCAAGAAAAAATGTTGTCTGATATGTGCAGGTGGTGATCCGCGGCGTGAATTCATTATGGGTCGCGAGGATGGTACCTTAGTTCTGGGGACACGTTTGCTGTGGGAGCGACAGCGAACCTATCGACTCAACGTGTCCGTCACCGACGGGCTGCACGTCGCCTACGCCACGGTGAGCGCGCCTCCCCCCCTCGCCCCCCGCCCCGCCCCCGCCCCCGCCCCCGGCCCGCGCTCAGCCGCTCCTTCGCATTGCAGGTGAACGTGACTGTCGTGAATGACGCCAACGAGGCGGGAGTGCAGTTCACGCGCGACGAGTACGTCCTCGAGACGTCCGAGTCGAGCCGCGTCGGCGAAGCGCTCCTAGTGGTGCACGCGGCGGTCGCGGGCGACAGCGGCCAGGGCGCGGCGCGCGTCGTGTACGGCGTGCAGGGGACGCGTGCGCCCGCCTCCGCGCACCTGTTCCGCCTGGACGCCGTGAGCGGCGTGCTCGAGCTCGCGCATGCGCTGGACCGGGAGAGCGCGCGCTCGCACGAGCTGACAGTGTTCGCGTGGGACGGAGCGCCGCGCGCGAGCGTCGCGTTGGCGCGCGTGCGCGTGCTGGTGCACGACGCGGACGAGCACGCGCCGGCGTGGGGGCGGCGGCTGGCGGAGGCGCGCGTGTCGCGCTCGGCGCCGGCGGGGGCGCTGGTGGCGCAGCTGCGCGCGGCGGACGCGGACGCGGGCGAGGCGGCGCGGGTGCGGTACGCGCTGGCGGGCGGCGACGCGGGTCCGTTCGCGGTGGACGCGGAGCTGGGCGACGTGACGCTGACGCGGGCGCTGCCGGTGCGGGGTCCGTCGGAGTACACGCTGCACGTGCGCGCCTCGAACCCGCCGCCCGCGCGCTACTCCTCGACGCTGCCGCTGCACGTGCTGGTGGTGGAGCCGACGGACGCGCCGCCGAGGTACTTTAATACCGTTTTTTTATCTTTCAAATGCGTGTTTTTCTATCTTCCCATCCAAATATTTTCTAAAATTATATATTCATAGTTCTCACCCTTTAACCTTTTTTAAGGCATACATGCTTGGTACACGTGTATGTTTCACGAATTTATATATGTATGAAATAATAGTTAGCTTACTTTAGCTAAATCGGGCGAGTGCTTTAAACGCGCTCCCCTTGGTAGTCCGGTGAAATTGTGGAGGCCTTGCCGGGTCAACAGTGTAGTCAATTCGAAAAAAAAACCTTTTCTAAAGTGTAGCGATGTATTCGGTTCGAAATTTTCTATATCCAAACTCTATTACTTGTTTTCTATAAATTCGATGAAGAATTTGTATATTTCATCGGTTGTCAGATCACAGACAGACATAACGTGCTTATGAGTTTTCGTAGAGACAGGTGGTCACAAACCACCCCTTATAAATGAATAATAATTTAATGATAAATAGTGAATTTAATAATAACGTCAGGATACTTTACATTATACTGTAGAAATCAATAAATATTAAATAAATTATTAACAATTTTAACCACTACTTTTCAATCGTTTAATTTATAATGTCGAAGAATGTGTTTCCTGCGTAGGTTCATGTCCGAAGAGATATCTTGCGAGGTGTACGAGAACGAACCCGCGGGCGCCGTGCTTGCAACCCTCGAGGCTCGCAGCGCCACCTCCCCCTGGTACGCGCTCGAGGGCGGCGAGGGGCTGTTCCGCCTCAACCCTGCCGCCGCCGTGCTCGCCACCGCCGCGCCGCTCGACTACGAGGCGCGCCATCTCTACCGCCTCACCGTCACCGCGCTCACTATGGTCAGCCCACATAACCATACGAGAGTGCCTTTACCGACTGTGGCATTCTTATCCTGCGCCGTATCGATATCTCCAGGGAGGGGGGAAGGCGACGGCGCGCGTCACCGTGCACGTGCTCGACCGCAACGAGTTCGCGCCGCGCCTGCTGCAGCGCGAGTACCGCGGCCGCGTGTCCGAGGCGGCGCCGGCGGGGGCGCTCGTGCAGGCGCTCACCACCACCGCCGGCCACCGGCTCCCGAGACCCCCTCGTGCTCGACACCGAGGACGGGGACTCGCCGGCGCACAGCCTGCGCGCCTTCGAGATAACCGACCCCGCCGCGGCCCAACTCTTCCACGTGGACGCCACCACGGGGGCGCTGCGACTCGCGCGTCAACTCGATTACGAGACCCGACGCCTACACCGTTTCACAGTCAGAGTGAGTCGCTTTTCTGGTTACAGTCTTTTCATTACACTGTGTATTATTTTATGGAGGTATCACGCATTGCGAACGCAGGTATTAGACGCCGGGAGTCCGCGCTTACCCTCGGACAGCTCGGCCACGGTGACCGTGGAGGTGACGGACGTGAACGACTGTCCGCCGGTGTTCTCGCAGCCGACGTACTCGGCGACGCTGCTGCTGCCCTCCGCGCCCGGCGTCACCGTGCTGCAGCTCGCGGCGAGCGACGCGGACGCGGGCGCGACGCTCGCGTTCGCCGTGATGGAGGAGGAGGGCGGTGCGGGGGGGCGCGGGGGGGGAGCGCTCGCGGTGTCGGCGCGGGGGGCGGTGGCGGTGGCGCGGGCGGAGGGGCTCGGGGGGCGCTACCGGCTGCGGGTGCGCGTGTCGGACGGCGTGCACTCGGCGGTGGCGCGCGTGGAGGTGCAGACGCGCGAGGCGGACAACTCGGGCCTCGCGTTCCAGAAGCCAGAGTATTACGGTTCCGCCGTAGAGAACTCGACGAAGCCGGCAACTATCGTGGTACTGAACGTGCTCGGCGCGGCGCTGAACGAGCACATCGAGTTCCGCATTCTCAATCCGGACGAACACTTTGAGGTACCAATGTTATATTTATGTCATCATATGTTATGAATGTTCATATAAGTAATAAATGGTAAGGCAACATAACATAGTAACTCATGACCAGTGATTGCGATTAACGACATCCAGTCAGGCGCAACTGCCCATAATGTATGGTAAGGTTGAGAGTGACGATATGTGCATGCTCACGCGCAGGTCGGCGTCACGTCCGGCGCAGTGCGCACCACCGCGCTGCCGCTGGACCGCGAGCGCCGCGACGCCTACACGCTGCTGGTGGAGGCGCGGAGCGGGGGGCGCGAGGCGGAGGGGCGCGGGGCGGGGCGGAGGGGGCGGGGGCGCGGGTGGCGCGCGCGCGGGTGCACGTCTCGGTGACGGACGTGAACGACAACTGCCCAGTGTTCGTGGAGCTGCCGTACGAGGCGGCCGCGGTGGCGGGCGCGGCTCCGGGCGAGCCGGTGCTGCGAGTGCGCGCGCTCGACCTGGACGCGAACGACAACGGCGAGGTGCGGTACGAGATGAAGCGCGGGAACGGAGAGCTGTTCCGCGTGGACCGACGCTCTGGACAGATCTCGCTGAAGCAGACGCTGGAAGCGCACGACCAGCTCTACACGCTGATCGTCGCCGCTTTCGATGGAGGTGAGATCTTTTATCACTTCTAGAACATATCATATTACTTGTAACAGACCTCAAATATGATCATTACGACATAAAGCAAAAATAAAAATATGTGAATTGATAAAAAAATAAATTACCTACCGAAATCAACAGTCGGGACTTTATACGTATTTATATGAAATGTTAATCTCCGACTTACGCAAATTCGACTAACACGGTTATAGCTCCGTCCCACCTTTCGCATAAATCCAGGGTATTACTGTGTAGCAATATCATCAACAATTGTAACAATATTGATACCATCTGTTTCGAGAAGGTTTGTACAGCACAGGTCCCAATAGTGAGCCTTGAGGAATATCAGCAGCAATCTCATAGAATTTAGATGTGGTTCATACTCTTTAATTTGGAATATTCGTTCAGTCAAATAAGAGCTAAATAATAAATGATAGTTGTGTGGAACATTAATGCAAAGGAGGCCCTTGTGCCATATTCGGTCTAATGTTTGTTTTCTCAAAATCGTTGTATTTGATTTTATTATTGATATCACCATGTTGTTTTGTAGCGGTAATGAATAACTTGCAGTTGAAATGTTATGTTTACACATATCCATTGAGTATGCTAAAATGCATAGCAACGGTTAACACGTGTCGCGCGCAGGGTCGCCCGCGTGCGCGGCGGAGGCGGCAGTGCGCGTGCGCGTGTGGCGCGGGGGCGCGGCGCCGGCGTGGGAGCGCGCGCACTACGCGCTGCAGTCGCGCGAGGGCGCCCGCGCGGGGGAGCCGCTGTCGCTGTCGGCGGCGCCGGCGCTGGTGGCGCGCTCTCCGCTGGGGCGGCCGCTGCTGTACTCGCTGCCGGCCGCGCTCAACCCGGCCAACCTCTTCGACGTGCACTTCGACACAGGTCTGCGTTGCAATATTATTATCGAATCATCTCTATCACAACTCTCTTAACTCTTTGTTTATTATTTTTATCATTATATGAATATTTAAAAATATACAAATACAATATAACAGTAAACAACTAATAATATTTTTATGTAAAACTGTGTCAAGATCTTAAATTAACTAATAAAAAAAAAACATAAAGTATCTGTCATCCAAAAAAATACTGTTCCCGAGAGATAAAATAAATCCACAAAACACGAGCAAAAATTACTTATTAGATAAATAAACCAAATTCTCCAACAAAATAAAATAATATAACAGTTCCTTTAATAATAAAATGCTCTAATAAGGTGACTTATTGTATTCTAGCAAAGGAATGAGGTTTATTGTTAGTCGTGTAATGGATTTAATAACAGAGTCATGTTCTAAGGCAGACGTGTCGCGTGTCGCGTATCGCACGAGTACAAACAAACTCACTACTTACATATTGCTTTATTACTAATTTTAAAATGCAATAATATGCTATTTATGAATTTATGTACATCACATTTATCAAATAATTTCATAAGATTTGTTGGTTGTATAAACTTGTATTTTTAATGTACATTATGCCGATAAGATAGAAGTTGCGGTACTCTAGCTAGTCAATTAATGATAAAAATGAAACTTTTTCTCAAACCGAGTCATCAAAAACTACAACTTTTCGCAACTCATAAATACTAATTTTTGGTTTAAATTGTGGTTGCCATCAAATACAAGCCGTCACAATAAAAATATAGTAAACATTTATGACTTCTAAATTTTTTGTCTGAACAAAAATTTGTGGGTCTTTTTTGTATTACAAAAAACTAAAATTTTTAGAAGATTTACAATTGCAAAAATGCTCTTTCAAACATTTGTAGCACATGCACGCCACCTACTGTAAAATGTCATGTGTATATTAAATATCTCTCAGTGTATAAAAAGTGTGTCAAATATGTTAAAAATATTATGATATATGTAGCGAGCCACAAAAAGAGACACAAAAATTTAAAAAATTATATTTATATACTTTCATATTCATTCACTAGAATATTGCTATTTAGATATTACATACAGATACATTTTTTTAATTATTTGTATAGTTAAAACTCTATATATATATACGTACATGAATATTAGTTTAATAAGCCCGCATTGGAAAATATAAGAACTGTGTGCACACACTTGTAGTATGTTTTCTTGAAAATGAAAAGTTAATATATATTCTTCTGCTTTAAATGGAGTGATCCTAGTCACTGCTAGATTTTATAGAGCTTGATTAAGAAGAAACAATATACATAAGATTCCATGCATTAAATCAAAATACAAGTTTAATGTGAATACGATATTACAGTATGTTTGAGATAGTGCAATACCATATAATTAACTTATTGGTTTTATCCCGCAGCACCCGATAGAGGCAATAACCCATGTGAGTATCTCCCTCGACCGCTTGCACAGTATCTCAGCGCCTCTCGCTCGCACGCATAGTGTCTGTCCCTCTCGCAGTCTCATCGCTATAGATGTCGCCCCCTCACCCCCGTACCCTCGTGTCGTGTGCGCAGGCGTGCTGGTCGCGCGCGTCGAGCTCGACTACGAGCGCGCCCGCGAGCACGAGCTGGTCGTGCGCGCCACCGACAGCGTCACCGGCGCCTTCGCCGACACCGCCGTCACGCTGCGCGTCCTCGACGTGAACGACTGCGCTCCCGAGTTCGACAGCGACGCCTACCGCGCCTCCGTCTCCGAGGCCGCCGAGCTCGGCCAGCTCGTGCTCACCGTGCACGCCGCCGACGACGACTCGGGTGCCAACGGCGAGCTCACCTACTCGTTGAGCTCCGCGGAGGCCGGCTCGACCGACATCCCGTTCGCGGTGGAGCCCGCGACCGGCGAGGTGCGAGTGCGCGCGCAGCTGGACCGCGAGCAGCGCGACCGGTACCACCTGGTGGTGCGCGCGCAGGACGGCGGCCGGCCGGCGCTGCACTCGACGGCGCACGTCTTCGTCGAGGTGGAGGACGTGAACGACAACGCGCCGCGGGTGGAGCGCGGCGTGGCGGGCGCGGCGGTGTCGGCGGAGGCGGCGCGCGGCGTGGCGGTGGCGCGCGTGGCGGCGTGGGACGCGGACGCGAGGGACGCGGCGCGGCTGCGGTTCGCGGTGGTGGGAGCGGAGTCGCGCGCGCTGCGGGTGGTGGCAGAGACGGGGGTGGTGGTGGTGGGGGCGGGCGTGGGGCTGGGGGCGGCGCCGCGCTCGCTGAACGTGTCGGTGTCGGACGGAGCGCACGCGGCGTTCGCGCGGGTGAAGGTGTCGGTGTCGGCGAGTAACCGCGCGGCGCCGCGGTTCCCGCACGCAGTACACGAGGCGCGCGCGCTCGAGAACCAGCCGGCGCCGCTGCTGCTCACGACGGTACGCGTCTTTACATCTTATAGAAAAACATTTTAACCACCACCGTTGCCAACATTTTTTTTCTTCTCTTAAAACTATGCATCCAATCTCTCACTGCGATAAGTATATAAAATTTCAGGTTTATATTATTCTCCTTTCTTTTTTTTTGCAACGAATATTTTCTAACTACATAAATATATTATAATATAATACATAGAGATATACATACATATAATAATATAATACATAAAGACCTTTAAAGTTACAAACGCAGACAAAGTCGCGGACGCCTGCTAGTTACATATAAATAATGTGTAATTAATATCGTAAAAAACTTGCGTTTCGTTAAATATGAGCGATTTGATACATTAACAAATATAAATATAATCTTTACAAACGTTTACATTTTTACGTCATCTTTATCACTCTGAAATGTAGTTAATGTTAAATAATAATTTAGTGTATAATGGTTATTGCTTATATTTATTTGTAACCGCGTGCGATCCGCAGGTGAAAGCGTACGACGAGGACGAGGGCGAGTACGGCGTCGTGCGCTACTCCATCCCCTCCGCCAAGCTCCGCGAGACCTTCGCCATCGACCCCGTCACCGGAGCCCTCACCGCGCGCGTCCAGCTCGACCGCGAGCGCCGCGCCGACTGGCACCTGCCCGTGCTCGCCAGCGACGCCGGCGGCCTCTCGCGCCACACCACAGTGCGCGTGCGCGTCGCCGACCTCAACGACAACGCGCCCGCCTTCCCGCTGCGCGAGTACCGCGCCGCAGTCCGCGCCGACGCCGCGCCCGGCACGCCCGTGCTGGCGCTCGCCGCCTCCGACGCCGACGCGGGCGAACACGCGCGCCTCACCTACTCGCTCTACGAGGGCGACGCGCACTCCGACGCGGCCGGCCTCTTCGCCGTCGATCCCGCTTCCGGGACGCTCTCGCTCGCCAGGAACGCCACGCTCTTCGGTACGTGCCAGTCGTCTCGCAGCCGCTCAGATTAGCTTTCGTTGAATATGTGTACCGACGTACGGTCTGTTCCCGACAGCGGGGCGCGCGCTGCAGGTGTGGGTGCGCGCTCGCGACGGCGGCGGGCTCGCGGCGGAGGCGCCCGTGGGTGTGCACGTGCTGGCGCGAGGCGAGAGCGCCCCGCGACTGCGCGCGCCGCCCGCCGACCTGTTCCTGCGCGAGGACGCGGCGCCGGGCGCGCTGCTGGCGGAGCTGCGCGCGGACGACGCGGCGACGGGAGTGCGCATGCGCCTGGCGCCGAGCGCCGGCCCCGAGCTGTTCGCGCTGGACGCGGGGGGCCGGCTGGTGCTGGCCGCGCCGCTCGACCGTGAAACTAATGCGGCCCACGTCATAGGTTATCTATTTTTCATTACCGATAAATTGGACAACCGATGATTGATTTTTCAAAAAAAAAAAGGAGCGTTTACTTATGTACACGCGTTAGAACAAGATAAAAATCTTTTCAAAATTTTTATTTTTCGACTTATTCTACGTTTGTAGAAAAAGGACACTAACAATAGAAAGAAGGTATTTAATACATGCATACTTTTTTCGATAAAATGTTAACTATAGCTAACTTCAGGGTGTCGGTCTTTCGTTACTGTTATTTTGAATTGTGTATTAATAGCTATTGATATTTCTTGAAATAAATAAAAAAATTAATGAATTGTAGGAGTGATAATCGAAGGCGAAGGGAGTCCGGCGCCGGCGACCATGGTGCAGACTCGACTACACGTGCTCGACGTGAACGAGCACGCGCCCGTCTTCCACTCGCAACCCTACGTCATACACCTCGCCGAGAACGCGCCGCCGCACACCAGCGTCGTGCAACGTGAGCTCCTCTGCTCTCCGCTCTCCGCTCTCTGCCTGCTCTCGGCCGCTCGCTAATAACGGTTTCATGTGTACGGCAGTGATGGCGGACGACCCGGACGCCGGCAGCAACGGCGAGGTGCGGTTCGCGCTGGCGGAGGACGGGGACGGGGACGGGGAGGGGGAGGAGGCGGGTCGGCTGTTCGCGGTGGAGCCGCACACGGGCTGGGTGACGACGCTGGCGGCGCTGGACCGCGAGGCGCGACCGGAGCACCGCGTGGCGGTGGTGGCGAGCGACGCGGGAGTGCCGCGGCGGGTGGCGCGCGGCACGCTGGTGGTGCGCCTGGTGGACTACAACGACTGCCCGCCAGAGTTCGCGGCGGCGGAGGTGCGCGCGGCGGTGCGGGAGGACGCGGCGGCGGGCACGGTGGTGGCGCGGCTGGAGGTGCGCGACGCGGACGCGACGGCGGCGCCGCTCTCGTTCTTCGTGGCGAGCGGCGACGAGCGCGCGCGGTTCCAGGTGCGCGCCTCCGGGGACCTGTACGTGGCGCGCGCGCTCGACCGCGAGCTGCAGGCCTCGTACCGGCTGTCCGTGGCGGCGACGGACGGCAAGTTCACCGCGTACACGACGGTGCTCGTGTCGGTGCTCGACGTGAACGGTGAGTGCGAGCGCGAGTGCGGGCGCGAGGGGACGCGGGCGGATGCAGTGCGTGACGCGTGTGTATGTGTGTGTGTGTGTGCAGACAACGCGCCGTACTGCGTGCGGCACCGGTACCGCGCGCGGCTGCCGGAGGACGCGGCAGAGGGCGCGGGAGTGCTGCGGCTGGAGACGGAGGACGCGGACGAGCCGGAGAACGCGCGGCTCCGGTACTTCCTCACGGGCGAGCACAACCACCACTTCCTCATCGACAAGGTACCTCGCTCCCTAAACTTCCATAAACTTGACCACTTAATGTGTATAAGTACAAATATTTAACTAATAAATATCAAAATATTTAATGACTTTGTCTCAGTATTTTTTCTTTTAATAATTTTGTCAATGCAACGAAATTGATCTAAAATATATGCAAAATCCGAGAAGAAGTATTCATCTGATAAACACTCAAACTAGTAGGTAAACAAGAACAATAAAATCGTCTGATTCGCACTAACAGATGTAAGTTGTATATTGTTGGTATGTGTATCTTTAACTAATTCTGTACGTTGACACTTATTTGGTATTAGATAACTCTGTTCAATATAGTGTACAGCGCAAAATAAAATTCCTTACTTGCTGTTTACAGTTTATTAAGTTTCAGAAACTTTAATTTCACATTACATACAACACAATCGCGAAAGAAAAGAACTACCGATACATCTGGGTCAAGTTCGGAAAATACATCTACGGAAAAGTGACACGTCTCATGTGATTATTATTGCTAAAGAAACTGATTTAAACAAAATAATTTAGACAATTGCTCATCAGTAATTGCCACCAATGTTTTCAGTTGGTGTTTGACATTTGTTCGTTTAATTTTATTTTCTTCAATATTTAAAAGTTTGATACTCACTGGCAAAGATAAGCCGTTAATGACTTGCCATTGCTCGTCGTCTATTCGTATCGGCGTCGCTGTCCGCTGCATTCATATGCTAATTAACCAATCAAAAATGTTTACCTACCCTCTAATGCCTCTGTCTCTAACGTTTATCCAAGTTCGTGCACTACTGTTAATATTATTTTTATGTTGTGAAATTAATAAGTCCCTTCTAGTATTGATGTTAATAATTTTATTAAGACAAGTAATCAGTTTTTTGTTTATTAATTACTGTTTCTCATTATAGCGATGTAAATAACCTTAATGTTTACTACCAAAACACGAGGGGCTTACGTACTAAAACTAATGTTTTCAACCGTAATCTAATTCTAACTGATTATGACATAATCGTCTTGACTGAGACTTGGTTGGTAGACGGAATAGTAGATGCTGAGCTCTTTGACAGTCGATACATGGTGTGGCGGCGTGACCGTAATTATGCTGTTACTGGTCAAAGTCGAGGAGGTGGCGTGCTTATAGCAACGCGTAAAACACTCAAAGTAACACCGAAGCCACATTATCACTCGAGTGCTGAAGATCTATGGGTGACAGTTACTATTTACTGTCATAGAACGAGACTTCTGTCAAACCTTCATATATGTGTTCTTTATCTATGCACTGAAAGCCAAGGTAATTCTTTTTCACAGCAACTACATAATTTTTTATGTAGTGTTCATAATGTAATGACTGATAATCCTAGTGACAGACTTCTCATATTGGGTGATTTCAATATGAGCAATATAAGTTGGAAGCTTAATATTGACTGTGGTGAATCATATAATCCATATAACTGTCAATCGCAGGATGAAATCATATTCATTGATGAATTATCACTACTTGGTCTGAAGCAATTTAATGGTATCCGCAATTTGTACAACAAAACACTGGATTTAGTTCTTTCTAATGATTCTGTGGCAGCATATGACATTAGTGATGACGCGCTCGTTCCAATTGATGCATTTCATGGAGCTTTATCTTTGCCTGTGAAATTTACTATGCACAGTATTCTCCAATCTGCCCCAAGACGTAAATATATGTTTAACTGCGGAAATTACGATGCTATTAACACTGAAATTCAATGCACCGAATGGTATCACTTACTATCGGATCTCTCATTAGATGACGCCGTATCATATTTCTACGACTTCATAGAAAAAATGAAACTTAGATACATACCATCAAAAATTATTAAATCCAGTCATTATCCAGTATGGTATTCTACCCCCCTTAGGAAGGCCATTAAAGAAAAATTTAAATATTTACGTAAGTACAAAACTTATAGCAATAGATCTGACAATGAATCTTATAAAGTACTGCGTACAAGAGTAAAATATCTTGAAAGGTTGTATTATGATAAGTACATACGTAGTGTAGAAAACTCTATTAAAACTAATCCCAAACACTTTTGTCTTATTTAAAGTCTAAAAAAAATCTGAATTCTATGCCTAGCAGCATGTACCATGCCGACAAAACATTCAATACTGGTACCGATATTTGCAATGCTTTTTCCGATTTCTTTCGCTCTAATTTTGTTGATCCCCCAGTCAATATGACAACCTTTTCTACATCATCCCAACCTATATGTGATATTTCTAAAGTGTATGTAGATGTTGCTGATTTAAAGAAACTACTTGGCGGTATTGACCCATCGAAATCTGACAGTCCAGATAATCTACCTGGAATCTTTTTACTGAAATGTGCTGAAACAATATCGGTACCCATTAGTATTTTATTTAGTAAATCTCTCCGTACGGGTACAATGCCAAATTTATGGAAAAAGGCCTTTATTACACCTGTGTACAAGAAAGGAACTAAGACTGATATATCCAATTATCGTCCAATCTCGAAGCTCTGCATCATATCTAAGGTTTTTGAAAAACTTATTTATAATCAGGTTTACCCAGCTTTAAAGCAATCTTTTAGCCCCAGCCAGCACGGCTTTCTTAGAGGTCGCTCGACTGTTTCCAACCTTGTTCTGCTCAATGACTTTTTAACTGAAACTATGCACAAAGGAGCTCAAACTGATGTAATTTATACCGACTTCAGTAAGGCATTTGACCGTATACGTCATGACATCTGTCTAATTTAATATTGTAAACAATAGATGGCGCTCGGATCGACTTAGCTCGCGCTCACGGTAGCAACTTTTAAAAATGTATGGCTCGGACCGATCGTTCATATTGGCGTTGTTTATTTAAGTTTAATCATTCATCCTTCTCAATTTATATATATAGTACCGAAATAAAAGTTTAAAGTAAAGTGAAGTATTTCAGTGAAGTGTTGTGCTGTGTCCCTACGAGAATAGAAATTTTGTACATGGTGCCGAAACCCCGGATGGACTTTGGACTCTGAGTTTTTAAAAAACACTTAGAATAATTCACATTAGTAACAATTGGAACTTAGAAAAATTTCAATTACTTTGGTTTGGACTTAGAAAAATTTTAACCATTTTGGACTTGTAAAATTTTTCAAGATTTTATGAACTTAGAATAATTGAAGTGATTTTAAATTAGAACATTTTTAACGAATTTTGAACTTATAATTTTTTGTGATTTGCTACGTGTTTATTGGAAATATTTTGGTGGATAATTGAACTTTTAAATTATTTGAAATTTTGATAAACATTGACTTTGCCTTTAGTCTTAAATTGACTATTTGTGTTCTGCTTTCAAATTTTGAGTGAATAAAAAAAAATGGCTGCGAAGTTAATTAAAAGCCAAACAGAATTATCTTCAAGATTAAAAAAGGCACAAGATAATTTTTATAAGAGCCCCAAAATAAGAATAACTAAATCTTATATAGAAACACGGATTGCTACATTGGATGAGTTATGCATAGAATTTAAGAATAATCACAGAGAATTAATTCAAGCAGCTACCCCTGAACAATTAGAAGTTTTACCATATTTTAAAGATGATCATTATGATAAGTTTGAAGAATTATATACAGAATATATGTCGGAACTTAAGGAAAAGCTTGAAGAAATTTTAGAAAAACCCAAACCAGAGAGTGTAAGTCCACAGAACATATGTGATGATGTTAAACTTCCAAGAATACAGCTACCATCCTTTACTGGTAAATATGAGGAGTGGCAGGCATTTTACGATATGTTTGTATCACTAATTCACAGAAACGAGAAATTATCAGCAGTGCAAAAATTACATTATTTGAAGAGCAGCATATCAGGGGAACCTGAAAGCTTGCTACGTAATTTTGCTACTACTGATCAAAATTATGAAGAGGCTTGGAAACAATTAACAAAGCGTTACAATAACAAACGTTATAATACTAATGCAGTACTAAAGATATTATTTTCACAAAAACAAATACTGAACGAATCTTCGCATTCTATTAAGCAATTACTCGACACAACTACATCTTCATTAAAAGCATTAAATAATATGGGAATACCTACTACATCATGGGATGCTATAGTAATTTATTTAGTAGTCACAAAGCTGGATGTAGAATCTCACAAGCTATGGGAAAATCATATAAGCTCTTTGAGTGATGAGTTGCCTACCTGGTCACAATTAGTTGACTTCCTTGAAGCAAGGTTTAGAAGTTTAGATATGATTGATCCTGGAAAACAGTTAGCCAAGACATATTTGCAACCTAAAAAGCAATTACCTAAAACTAGATCCTTTCATACAGCTGTTCAACAAGCCAGCAAGAAGACCGATGTTTTATGTCCTTTATGTGGCGAGAATCATTATATAAATTTGTGTAAACTGTTTACGATGAAAACGATACAGCAAAGAAGAGATTTGGTGCAAACTAAGGGACTTTGCTTTAATTGTTTACAACCTAGTCATATAGTAAGCAAATGTAGACAATCGATGTGCTGCAAAAAGTGTGGAAGAAGACACAATACAATGTTACATTTTGAGAAGGAAGGATTCACAGAAAACACTAATAGTATACAAGGAGAAAACAAACAAGAAACGGAGAATACAAAGGCGCCTAGAGTAGAACAAAGAATTATAGCGAACTTTGCAAAGCACGAAAGTAAAAGTTACAGCGTTCTTCTGGCGACTACACTAGTTACGGCTCGTTCAAATAACGGGAATAGAATTTTAATACGTGCTTTAATAGACCAAGGCTCACAAGCCTCTTTTATAACGGAAGCAACCGCTCAATTGTTAGGTCTTAAGCGAAAATCTATTAATGGTTTTGTATCAGGTCTGGGAGATGGTCAAATGCGTGTTAAATATTTAGTTACTTTATGTTTAGAGTCGCGCCATAATCCAGAAATTTCTATTAAAGTAAGTGCATACGTATTAAGATCACTTACATCTATGCTTCCATGTGATAGACTAGACTCACCTGATTGGCAGGAACTTCAGAATGTGGAGTTAGCTGATCCAGGTTACACGACACCCGGTAAGATTGATGTCTTATTAGGAGCTGAAGTCTATTCTGAGATTTTGTTGGAAGGTATGATGAAACAACCCAAAGGCAATCTTATTGCACAAAATACGTCCTTCGGATGGATTTTATCAGGAAGAATATCTAATTCATCAATGGGTAATAATACAATTACAAGTTTCCATTTGCAGATTATGAAGGAAGATGATTATCTTAAACGTTTTTGGGAATTGGAAGCTGAACCAGATAGGATGCAGAAGAAATTTACAGTAGAAGAACAGATGTGTGAAACTTTATACGATGCTACGACAGTGAGAAATGATGATGGAAGGTTCATTGTTACGTTACCTTTTAAAGATGAAGAGCCTAAATGTCAGTATGGAGAATCAAAGAACATAGCAATGAGAAAACTATTGGCTTTAGAAAAAAGACTAAAGAATGATACTAAGCTCTATGAAGAATACAGAAAGGTTTTGCAGGAGTATTTGTCTCTTGGACATATGTCTCTGATAGAAAAAAATGATGTGGATGATTCGAAAGCTGTTTATCTCCCACATCATGCGGTTGTGAGAGAAGATAAGGAAACCACAAAGGTTCGCGTGGTTTTTAATGCATCTAGCAAAGGTGTAAATGACGTGTCGCTAAATGATGATCTTATGGTTGGACCAAAGATCCAACAAGATTTGAGACATATTTTAATGAGGTGGCGAACACATCCCATTTGCATTGTTGCTGATCTCGTGAAAATGTATAGGCAAGTGCTTATAAATCCTACACAAAGTAATTTTCAAAGAATACTTTGGAGATCACACACTGCTATGCCTGTTGAGCATTATAAATTACTTACATTGACGTTCGGAACAGCTTGTGCACCGTATCTTGCTGTTAAAACTTTGCAGAGATTGGCTGAATGTGAGAAACATAATTTTCCAGTAGCGTCAGAAATTACAAAGAATGACTATTATGTTGATGATCTGATGACAGGATGTGACTCAAAAGAAGAAGCCAAAATTATTTATGACGAAATTAATGCTCTAATGGCGTCTGGTGGATTCAAGCTTCAGAAGTGGACTAGTAATAGTAAAGATCTACTGAGATATATCGGAGATGATAGTAATAAAGAGGAAAAGTGTGTACCTATTAAAGTTGACAATATGGTAAAAGTGCTCGGAATTTGTTGGAACAGGGAATCAGACAATTTTGAGTACACTGTTTCTTTACCAGAAGTAAAATACCCAATTACAAAAAGACAAGTTTTGTCAAATATCGCCCGTTTATATGACCCTATGGGATGGATTTCACCTATTGTAATCGTTGCCAAGATTTTAATTCAAAAAATTTGGAAAGCACATTTGGATTGGGATGATCCTTTAACTGACGAATTACACGAAATGTGGCTTAAATTTCGAAAAGAATTGGTTGAAATTCAGCTAATTGAAATACCAAGATGGATTTGTTGCACACGTAAGAGCCAGGTTCAATTACACGCTTTTTCAGACGCGTCTCGAGCAGCATACGCCGCAGCTGTTTTTATTAGAGTTGTTACTGAAGATAAATCGATTCATGTGAGGTTATTATCAGCTAAAACAAAAGTTACTCCTATAGAAAAAGAAATTTCAATTCCACGTTTAGAATTATGTGGTGCGGTGCTTGCAGCAAAATTATTGAACGAAATATCTCAGGTCATGAAAATTTCAAAAGAAAATCTATATGGGTGGACTGATTCCACAATTGTATTAGCTTGGTTAAAAGGCGGAGACAGTAAATGGACAACTTTTGTAAGTAATAGGGTCTCGGAAATTCTTTCCATAACGGACTACAATCAATGGGGACATGTCTCAACTGACACAAACCCTTCAGATTGTGCGTCAAGGGGATTGAGTCCTACTGACTTACTTTCACATTCCTTATGGTGGAATGGACCTGAATGGTTAAAGAAGTCTCACATAGATTTACAGAATGAAGAGATAGAAGATACACATGAAGAGAAAAGGATAGTTTCAATGAAAATAACTGAAAATAAAGACGAAGATTTTGAATGGTTAAGATTTTCTAATATAACAAAGATGCTAAGAGTAATATCATATTGTAGAAGATTTTTGAGAACAAAGGAAGATAGACAAAATTTACCAAAGTTTGTAACAGTACAAGAAATGAACAACACACTAGAGAATTGTATAAAACAAGTTCAGAAATTTGCATTTGCTAAAGAAATAACGTGTTTAACGAACCGAAGAGAAATACCAAAAGGGAGTGTACTTAAAACTTTATGTCCGATATTAGATCGAAATGGATTATTAAGAGTAGGTGGACGAATTGATTTGGCCCACGTAAGCTATGACACACGGCATCCGTATATTTTACCTACTAAGTCTCACCTAACACAGTTATTAGTATCGGATGCTCACGACAAAACTTTTCATGGTGGACCGCACATCATGTTGAATTATCTACGCTCAAAATTTTGGATCTTACGGGCTAAAGAGCAAGTCAAAAAACACTACCGGAAGTGTATCACGTGTTTAAGATATTCCAAAGCAGCTAGAGTACAATTGATGGGACAACTACCAGATGCAAGGTTGAAGCCATGTAAGCCATTTAAAGCAACCGGAGTTGACTATGCTGGGCCGGTTAGCATTAAGTTTTCACCAGGTCGTGGCGCAAGGACCTACAAAGGTTACATTTGTTTATTTGTATGTATGGTGACACGCGCCATTCATATTGAAGCTGTGACTGATTTAACAGCAAACGGTTTTATCGCCGCATTTAAACGATTTACATCCAGACGTGGACACTGTCAAGATCTTTTCAGTGACAATGGCACTAATTTTGTTGGTGCAGATAAACAACTACGTGAAATGTTTGATCGCGCTAAATCAAAGTTGCCCAACGAAATAGCAGAATTACTTACACTACAATCTACTACTTGGCATTTTATACCACCACAAGCACCAAATTTTGGAGGTCTATGGGAAGCCGGAGTTCGTTGTGCTAAAATGCATTTAAAGAAGGTCATAGGCGATAGTGTTCTTACATATGAAGAATTAGTTACAATATTATCGCAAATCGAAGCCTGTTTAAATTCGCGGCCTATTTCTGTTATTAGTAGTGAAGCAGATGACCCTCTCCCACTGACCCCAGGTCATTTTTTAATTGGAGAACCTATTTTAAACGTTAGCGATGAAAGTTATATTGATTATAATATTAATAAATTAGAGAGATGGAATTTAATTCAAAAAATTGTTTCTGATTTTTGGCAAAGGTGGTCAAAAGAATATTTATTAAACTTAAATCAGAGGTTTAAATGGAATTCGAAATTGCAAGAACCTAATATTAATGATATATGCATTGTTAGAGATCATAATGTACCACCTTCTAAATGGATACTTGGTAAAATTGTTAATAAGCATGTAGGACCTGATAATATAACGCGTGTAGTAACTATAAAATGCAAGAATGGCTTCATTAAAAGACCCCTAAGTAAAATAAGCATTCTAGATAAATAATTCTATCGCATTATATTTGATTGTATATTGCCAGGGTGGGCGGCATTGCCATAAATCGAAGATTAAATTTGAGTTTATTGACTTCTGTTTAAATCCTAATATCTTGTATAAAACCACCATTTATGTACTATTATGTCGATCGGTAGTTAGAATTTGTTTTCTTTGCTTAGTTTATGTTTTTTTGTTTAATGTATAATATTGAAAGGACTAGTCCTTGGTGGGCGGAATGTCTAATTTAATATTGTAAACAATAGATGGCGCTCGGATCGACTTAGCTCGCGCTCACGGTAGCAACTTTTAAAAATGTATGGCTCGGACCGATCGTTCATATTGGCGTTGTTTATTTAAGTTTAATCATTCATCCTTCTCAATTTATATATATAGTACCGAAATAAAAGTTTAAAGTAAAGTGAAGTATTTCAGTGAAGTGTTGTGCTGTGTCCCTACGAGAATAGAAATTTTGTACAACATCCTTCTTAAGAAGCTCTATAACATTGGAATCAACGGTGATTTATTGAGATGGTTTTCATCTTATATTGATAATCGTACTCAAGCTGTAGTCGTCAATAATTACATCTCAGGATGGGTTCCTATAACTAGTGGTGTTCCCCAGGGTTCTTTGCTTGGTCCTTTATTGTTTGCAGTATTCTTATACGATGTAGATACCTATTTACATTTTTCTAAATTATTGTGTTTTGCAGACGATATCAAAGTATATACTACGGTTTCCTTAATAGGTGATGCAAAAACACTACAAGAAGACCTAAACCGACTGCAAAAATATTGTGATGATCATGGTTTAGATCTAAATCCATCGAAATGTAGTGTCATGACCTACACGCGAAAGCAGAATCCCATACTCTTTAAATATCAACTGAAATGTCAATATCTGCAAAGGAGCGATATACTAAGAGACCTTGGAGTGTTACACGATACGAAGCTGTTATTCGATCACCATGTCAACTCAATTATATCGAAAGCTATGAAAGCTCTTGGCTTTATAATAAGATGCTCTCGTGATTTTTATCAAGTGAAAACCCTGAAAATATTATACTGTACGCTTGTTCGTAGTCACCTGGAATACGCCTCTCAAATATGGAATCCCTTGTACCATACATATATTTCTCGAATTGAAAATATCCAAAAAAAGTTCTTACGGTTTATATGCTATCGTACTCATGACAGGTACGACTCTAAGTCCTACGAAGAGCATTGTAAAACGCACCACTTACTACCTCTTGATAAACGGCGTATGATTGCTGACATTGTTTTCTTTTTAAAAATTGCCCAAAATGAGGTTGATTGTCCAGACCTCCTCTCGAAAATTTATTTAAGGACTTCGTCTACTGTTCTTCGTCATAGCTCGTTGATATATGTGCCTCACTCAACTACCAACTATAGAAGTAATAGTTACATTGTGCGAACTAGCTGTAATTATAACAAACTTAGTAAACAATTCAATTTAGATCTTTTTAATACTCCAGTGAATGCAGCGAGACAAACCATTATCAAATCATTTTTTGACACGATTGCCTAATATGTATATAACTCTTCAGTCTGATTTAGTATTATTCATGTAGCACTTAATATCTTCTTATAAGTACTTTATTGTCTATTAGTGAATATCTCTAATTAGCTCTAAGTTGTATATTGTATTTTGAATTGTGTATTAACAGCTGTTGATATTCCTCGAAATAAATAAATAAATAAATTTCAACTCACTAATATTATACTACTCCCATATCTGCGTCACGAAGTTTCAACTAATTGTCGCGTTAAAATTAACATCAAAAATCATTTCGATAAAGTCGCAAATTACACGTTCCTACATCTGTGTCATTCCAATAACTTGAAATTAGCGTCCGATAAATTCCTTCGATGTTATCCTGCTGTGTGTATTGTCACGCAATCTGAACGATAATGTCTTCCCACATCTGCATTTAGTTTTACCATAGATAAAACTTCGTGGCGATAGACGCAGGTATGAGAGTAACATCAGATTAAAAATTTTTCATCATAAACTTCAATCTAATTGCTAAATCCATATATTATAAAATTATGCAGGAAACCGGCGAAGTGAGGGTCGCAGCTCGCCTCGACCGCGAAACCGTTCCTCAGTACAGCCTTCGAGCGCATGCGCAGGACCGCGACCGCGCGCACTGGGAGTGCAGCTCCGAGCTCCTCATCGCACTCGACGACGTCAACGACAACGCGCCGCGCTTCTCCGCCGACACCTACAGCGTCACGCTGCCCGAGGACGCCGACCTCGGCACCATCGTCACCAAGGTACCGTGCGGCCGCCACCCGCCGCCACCCACCGCCACCCACACCCCGCTCACCGCTCTGCTCCCCACCCAGGTGCACGCCACGGACGCGGACCTCGGCGACAACAGACTGTTGCGCTACTCCTTCGCAGAGGAGCCCGGCGAAGCCTTCGAGCTGGCGCCCGACACGGGCATCGTGACGTTGCACGCCGCGCTCGACCGCGAGACGCAAGCCGAGCACCGCCTGGTGGTGGTCGCGCGCGACTCCGGCCGCCCGCCACTCTCCGCCACCGCCACCGTGCGGCTCACCGTCGCCGACGTGAACGACAACCCGCCCGAGTTCGAGTTCCACCAGTACCAGGGCGTCGTGCCCGAGCTGGACGCGCCCGGCACCGAGGTGCTGCGCGTGCGCGCCACCTCGCGCGACTCCGGCGTCAACGCCGACGTGCGCTACTCGCTGGTGGCGGGCGACGACCGCGAGGACTTCGCGCTGGACCCGAGCTCCGGCGCGCTCTCCGTCGCGCGGCCTCTCGACTACGAGCGCCGCGACCGCTACCTGCTGACCGTGCAGGCGCTGGACGGGGGCTCCCCGCCGCTCGGCGACCTCGCCTCCGTCAACCTCACCATCAAGGACGCCAACGACAACGCGCCGCGGTTCGGCCAGCCCGCGTACGCGGTGCGCGTGCGCGAGGACGCGGCGCTCGGCGCGCGCGTGCTGCAGGTGCTGGCAGACGACGCGGACTCGGGGCTGAACGGACGCGTCACGTACTCGCTGGGCCGCGCCGAGCCCGCGGGCCCGTTCGCGGTGGACGCCGACACCGGGTACATCTCGACGGCGGGCGCGCTCGACCGCGAGGCCGTGCCGGCGTACTCGCTGGAGGTGCGCGCGCGCGACCTCGGCGTGCCGGCGCTCGAGTCCTCCTGTGTGGTGCGCATCGAACTCCTCGACGCCAACGACAACCCTCCCCTGTTTGCACAGACTAACTATTCTGTCGTCATACCGGAAGATCGACCCCTCGGACATATGATCCTCATGTTCGAGGTGAAGGATGCCGACGCACCGCCGAATGCGGCTCCGTTCACTTTTGACTTTCAATCCGGCAACGAGATGGGCGCCTTCCGGCTCGAACAGGACGGTCACTTGCGATCGGCGACGCGTTTCAATCACCGCATTCGGGACCGCTACGAGCTGCAGGTGCGCGTCTTCGACAACGGAACTCCGCCGCTTTTCTCCGATGCTTGGGTGTACGTTCGCATCATCGAGGAGTCGCAGTACCCGCCGGCGGTGATGCCGCTCGAGATTCTGGTCAACTCTTACCTGGACGAGTTCCCCGGCGGGACAATCGGACGCGTGTTCGCCTCCGACCGGGACTCGTACGACACACTCACGTACTCGCTCGCACCCGCGGACGGAGCACCCTACCCGCCGACCGACCTCTTCACTCTGGACCCCGAGGACGGCACGCTCCGCGCCGCGCCGCGCCTCGACATCGGCGACTACCGGCTCAACGTGACCGTCGCCGACGGGAAATTCCTCAGTTTCGTCATCGTCCGCGTCACCGTCGTCCTCGTGTCGGAGGAGATGCTCGCGCGCGCCGTCGTCGTGCGGTTCCGCGAGGTCTCCGACCGGGACTTCGTGCTCAGTCATCGCAAAGGCTTCGTGCGCGCCGTCGCCGAGGCCACGGATCGCGACTCCGCTGACGTCATCATCCTGAGCGTGCAGCGTTCCGCAGACGCCTCCGCCCCCGACTCTCTGCCCGACGGGCTGACGCGCCCGCGCTCGCGCCGCCAAGTGCCGCGAGACCTGGACGTCGCCTTCACGGTCCGCACTGCGGGCGGGTTCCTGCCCGCCGAAACTCTACGTCGACGTTTGCACGCGCATCTCGAACGCCTGGAAGAGCGCACCCGACTGGTGGTGGAGGAGCTCCTGCGCGCCACGTGCAGGGGGGGCTGCGGGCGAGGCACGTGCACGGAGCGGGTGCGCGTGGCGGAGGGCGCGGAGGGCGCGGCGCTGGTGGTCGCGACGGAGGTGTTCGCGCTGGTGGCGCCCCCGCACCGGCTGGCGGGCGAGTGCGCGTGCGAGGCGGGCCACGCGGGCGAGCGCTGCGAGAGCGCGGCGGAGGAGTGCGCGGAGTGCGGGGGCGCGGTGGCGCAGCTGGACGGCGAGGGGTACCTGGCGTACCGGGTGGAGCGCGGCGCGGTGGCGGGCGCGCGGCTGCTGGACGACGAGCTGGCGGTGTCGCTGCGGTTCCGCACGCGGCGGGAGCGCGGCACGCTGGTGGCGGCGGCGGGGCGCGTGGACCACGCGGTGCTGGAGGTGGCGGAGGGGTACCTGCAGTTCCGCATGGAGCTGGGCTCGGGGCCGGCGATGGTGCGCGCGGCGGTGCCGGTGGCGGACGGCGCGTGGCACGAGGCGCGGCTGGAGCGGCGCGGGGCGGCGATGCGGCTGACGGTGGACCGGCGCAGTGCGCAGGCGCAGACGCCCCCGCCGGCGGCGGTGCTGGACGCGCGCGCGGACCGGCTGCTGGTTGGCGCGGACCTGCAGCGGCACGCGCACGCAGTTCGCCGCAGAACAGGTGCACTTCTACAGAAACGTTTCCTGCTAAATTGATGTTAATCCCAAATCTGCATGATGAAGCTTCGGCCACTTGTGCCGCTAAAAAGTAACCACAAAATGAATTCCGATAAAAGCGTAGAATAACGTTTGCACAGCATTCTCATTTCAATAGTAACTCCGCATTAGCGTCTCCGAGTACCTTTGACGTGTGTAGAAACCGCAGTCCCAGTTATCCTACTGCGTGTAGCGTCAGTCGTCACGCATTACGATAATATCTTCCCACATCTGCATTTACTATAACCATAGACAAAACTTCGTACCGATACACGCAGGTATGGGAGTACCATGAGAGTTAACAAATTGTCATTACATATATTTGGCTATTTGTTATTATCTACTTTGATATTCAATGCTTAATAAATCGAGTCGTTCCAAGGGGACATTGTTAAATAGAAAACTCTTAAAACAACGTGTTTGTACATGTCGTTTTACATACTATAGCTCTTCATTATTTATGAACAGTTATTATAGTGTGTGAAGTTATGTAGGGTGCATGTTTGGTTGTAATCACTTAATACATCTCTGTTTTTTCCTTATAATATAATTAGGCTAATGCTACTCCTACATCTGTGTGATGAAGTTTAATATCAATCAATTGGTGTAAATTATTTATTATAAAATCAGAAATTTTCCAGTAGAAGCTCCGGTGGATTCGGTTAAATTAGATAGAACAGACAGAATATTTTTTTATCTTTTTAAAGTACGAAATGTGTATATTTTTGATATATATTTACTAATAACTTACTATTCTAGAACCACAATGTATATTTCGTTGATAAAAAGTTATGAATCACACATGATGGGATAATGCCTAATAAATTTGGCAAATTGACAAGGTGTTCAGTTCCTGCGTTGGCGATATCGAGGCTCACCGTGTAACTTTGTCCAGGTGACGTACGGCTTCGAGGGCTGCATATCTGAACTGAAATTGGACGGCACACTCCTGCCGCTGGTAGAGGGCGGCACCTCCGGCGACGGGCGCGCGCAGCTCGTGCGCAGCGTGCGCGTGCGCGTGCGCCGCGACGGGGCGTGCGGTGCGCTCTCGCCGCCCTCGCCCTGCTCCTCGTACCCGTGCCTCAACGGCGGCACCTGCCGGCACGCGGCCGCACCGCCCGAGGGCTACGCGTGCTCGTGCCACGCGCGCTACTCCGGCGCGCGCTGCGAGCTCGACGCGGACCCGTGCGCGTCGCAGCCCTGCCTGCACGGGGGCTCGTGCGCGGCGGACGCGCGCGGCTACCGGTGCGCATGCGCGGCGGGGCTGGCGGGGGAGCGGTGCGAGCGGGGCGGTGGTGCGCGGCGGGGGTGTGCGAGCACGGCGGCGCCTGCGAGGAGGGCGACTGGGGTCCGTCGTGTCGGTGCCGCGGGTACTACGGGCCGCGCTGCGAGTTCGACGTGGACGAGTGCGCCGGCGAGCCCTGCCTCAACGGCGCCACCTGCCTCAACGAGCAGGGCTCCTTCCGCTGCCTGTGCCCGCCCGATAAGACTGGTAAACCTCGCGGTGAACTCACTCGGCGGCTTCTCGTCCGATACGGAAGGGAGTCGATGTATGAGGGACGATCTTCCGCAGGTATGAACTGTGGCAACCCGCTGTACTCGGGCGCGGTGGTGGCGGGCGAGGCGGGCGGCGCGCGGGCGCTGCGCGAGGCGTGGCGCTGGGCGTGCGAGGCGCGGTGGCCGCTGGTGGCGGGTGGCGCGGCGCTGGTGGCGCTGGCGGTGGCGGGCGCGTGCGCGGCGGTGGCGGTGCGACGCGCGCGCCGCTCGCGACGGACTTCCGAAGGCGGCGGAGTCGGAGCCGCTGAACTCGCGCGCGGAGAAGCTGGCGCCGCGCGGGGAGAAGCTGTCGAACCTGGAGGCGGTGCGGCGCGAGCGACCCTCCTCGTACGCGGATCAGGCGCCGCTCAACAACGTGGACACCCTGCGGAGCTACGGGTCCGCCGGCGACGAGCTGGAAGGCATTCCACCGGATTACCGACGCAATCTGAACATCGATGCGCTCGACCGCAAGCCCTGGTCGGAGCAGATGCATCTTCAAACCTTCGTCGATAACAAAATTTATAACGGTGAGTCCATCGAATACATAAACCTAACGTACGTTGTCTATCGGCTGAATTAATTGGCGACATCTGTCTGAAACCTAATGAGGAACATCACTTTTCCGAACTTTTTTGCTTAATTTCAAAAGCAATCAAAAAATTATTTTGGATATTTATCTGCGACACTTTCAAATCAACAATAACATGTTTATAACAATCGTAACTACATACAAATAGTGTAAACTTCAATTACCTAATTTAAAAAATATAAGCTACAATTAAAATTTCAAATGACATTTTATGAGTTGAAAATTGGTTGAAATCGACCGACAGCTAATTTTGAATATGTGTTCCGCCATAGTTGCGTTCACAGTTTCAAGATTACTTATCAACATGAAAAGAATAACACTAAAATTGATGTGTTCTATTTATGTTCTTGACGACTTTATGCCGGAACGAGAACTTTGATTCTTATACTGACTTTGGCTTTTGGACTGCAATTTGTTTTTGTGCGGCTTATCATCGATAAGCTTGTAAGAAAATATGGTTCAGATGTTGTTTCACAGTTTTCTGTTGAGTCAGGGTTTTTCTAGTGCCAAAACCATAAATTGAAAGATTATCGGTCAAATTGCTAGTTAATTTATCTCGGCTGCTGAGAACATTGATGTATGAAAGTATTTTGTACATGATTATCCATTTCATTTAACACGTCATTTATGCATTTATTTCTAATGGTACTTAAATTCCAGATGTGGGTTGATATTATCGTTATGCGTTACGAACTATCGGATTGCGTGACGATATCTGAGCCGCGGTTTCTACACACGTCAAAGGAATTTATCGGACGCTAATTTCAAGTTATTGGAAAGACACAGATATTGGAACGGAAATTCTGTGCCTTTATCAGAATGATTTATGACGTTAATTTTAACGTGACAAGTAGTCGAAGCTTCGTCACGCAGATATGGGAGTAGCATTAGGATGTTTATGTATCAGTTACCAATAAAACAGATTGTTTTTGATATTTGTTCTTGTTTTGAAATATATGCAGGAAGAATCGAATTGACTGAAATAAACTGTCATGCGAACAGATCTGAAGGGTCGCGGAGTGCGCGTGCGCGCGCGCTCGCCGCATCTCCTCGGCGGCTACCACTGGGACTGCTCCGACTGGTGCGGCGCCGGCGCGCTGCCTCCGCTCCCCGGCATCAGCGAGGTCGCCGGCTCCGAGCGCCCCGACTCCTCCGAGCCCTCCCCGCACTCGCCGCCCTCGCCCCCGCCGCCGCCCCCGCCGCGGCCCCCGCTCGACTTCGACTCCGCCCCGGAGGACGCCTCCTCCTACCTCGTGCACCCCGACGAGTACCTGCCGCGCATGCGCGACCCCGACGCCGCCAGCCTCATCACCTATGCTCGGTGAGTGAGCGACCTCCGCCCCCACCCCACCTCCTCCCGCTCCACCGCCCCCCCGCACACACTCACCCAGTCACGTGTTGTCCCGCAGAGGAGCGACACTCGCTGCTCGCCGGCGACGAGACGGGCTCGTGCGGCTCGCTCTCGGCGCACCTCTGCGAGATCGAGGAGTCGGACGCGGAGACGGAGCCGACGTGCAGACCGACCGGAGTCGCGCGACACACTGACGTGTGACGGCGGCGCGCGGCCGCGAGCGGCCCCCGGGTGGCGCACGCGCTACCTCTGACGCGTACTCTCCGCGCCGTCCTCGTCTGACTTTACTAGAGTGCCGTGAGAGGGAAGGAGAGAGAAGGTGGTGCGCGCCGACTCGCTTGTAGATATAGTGGTACCGCGAGGGAGCGCGGACGCCGCGTCTCGACTGTGATATAGTTAGTAGTGACGCGCGAGCGTGACGTCACGTCTCTGTCTACTCTCTGATGTAGTCGACGAGACATTGCAATGTATTATATGAACGATCGATATTCTATAGACTCAATGTAATTTATAAACTGAATGATATTTGAAATGTATTTATAATGTAAATATGATAATCTAAAGTAAGAGAACGGGACAAAAAATGGACATATTGCCTAGTTTAATAGTAACAAGTGTGTGTTTAATAGTAACTGTCAGAGAAACCATTTTACAATGAAACTAAAGAAATTTGCCTGATTTTTTATTTTTATTTTGCCGACGTTGATACATCTATAGTATTGCATTTAAACACTTAAGGTCGCTAACTGTAATTTACTCCATATCAGCGTAGTTATGTATGTGGTCGAGGAGGTGCGCGGCCCGAGAGGGGTTGCGGAATCAACGTTCTGGATTCAAAACATTAATACATACATGTTGAACATGTACAATAATGACATTTTCAAATATTAATATCTTAATAGTTTAATAATGTAAAGTACATTGCATCTAATGTAATAATATTAAGCGAATGATTCATGTAATACATACGTAATTCATTTCTTGGGAGCTGTTATAACTAGACACTGTTTCATTTTTCACAATTATAGTCTGAATACAATTTTTTTATCTCGTAAGAATATTGAGTAAATCTCGTAGGAAAGAGAATGATTATATTCATACTAACTAAAAAAATTTTTATTTGAACCCTGGATCCATGATGAACATAGAACATTATGATTATGGTTATTTGTCTGTCTGTCTGACTTATATATATATATATATGAGCGGCGCGGGGGAAGGCGCCGGCCTCTCTGCCGCCAGCTGTTTGTGTGACCTTTAGGGAGACCAAGTTTTTTACTTTTATAATACGGGAATTAGGATGATAATAAAATAAAATTAAATACAAAAGTATTGTTAAGTGTAACTTCAAAAATGTTTTCCTAACGTATTGTGAGTGTGTTATGCTCATTATATTTATCTCGATGAATACTTGATTAATAGATAAAAATGTCTAAATGCCCCACAATCAGCTGAGAAGATAGAACTTCATATACTGTCACATGAGATCATCAAAATTTGACTCTTTATATTTGTCTCGACGGGTGCTTCGGTGACAGCAGCTAATCGATATATAGTCGTGAAGAGGTCACAAACGTTCCATAATGGTCTAATGTAAAATCGTATACTTTATGTTCCTAGAATTTATTTTTATAAAACTAACAAACTGATTCGGGTATTTTCTGTCGATAATAAATCAGTTAATTTCTATGTCAAAGATTATTTTAATTAATTTGCATTGGTTTATATATTGACTGTAATGCTCACTAACTTGGTCATTAAGTTCCGTAAATATGATCATAAATGTTTGTAACATCCTCTAGACATATGTTTAAAAAATTAATAAACCTCTGTTTGAGATTGTTTCCGGGACAGCTGCCATTTTAATTGTACAATTTTTGCCGTTGTAAAGTATGTGGTTTTAAAAATATTCAAACAATACTTTAATCAGACTCTTATGCATGATATTGCGACCAATACATTTATGAATAGTGCAATATAATGTTCTTGTGATAATATTAAATCATCATTAGCGGGTAATTTAACGCAATTATAATGGTAACACTGTCAAACGATGCTGTATTCAGCTTAATGAGACAATCGTATTTATTCAAATAAATGTGAGTAACTTATACATATGGAATTACAATAAGTACTGATGTCATTTTCTTGCCTTTATTGTTTTTTGTTAGTACTTATTGTAAAGTTTCAATGCATAAATCGACATTTTTAAATTATATTTCTGAAAGTAAAAATACGTCTATAAAGCCGTAAGCGCACTTAACATACAGTTTTATAGTCCGCGTCAAACTTTTTGTCCGCTTTGAATATAACTTGCGAGTTCGGTCTCGCGCGTTCTGCACTCGGGAGGTTTCTACAAAACAAACTCAAAATATTATTGTAATAATTTTAAATTAGCGTTTGTTAATTCTTCAATTGTCTCTCGATGTTATAAGCATAATGTAATATGTTTTAATTAATTATGATTCAAGTAGATATTCGTCTATCATATTAAGTTAAAGGATGTAACAGTGTAATCACACGCTTCGATTGGGTAGTTTTGTAAACGCTTTCATAGTTAAATTACGAAAACCTATGTATTTGAATTGAGTGTTGATATACATAGCTATACATACGAGATATACATACATATGGTCTATTTACAAAAGATTACAGGTAAAAATGAAAAGTAATAAAATAAAACTAAAAACTTGAAATGTATTGAAAATAATAGCTGTATAATAACAATTCGCCGCTTTATGTTATAATTAACTCGAGATAACATTTGATCAAAATCTGGTCGGTTAGTGTCGGGTGATTGCGTGCTCTACGTAGTGCCATGATATGTCTTATACAATGTTTGTTTCTATCTGTAGGTTACATTGAAGCGTATACAGTATAGGTATTATGTATGTCACTGCAATAGTGTTATTGTAGATTAATTGCATTCATAACAAATAAATAATTTTTAATAAACATTTATTCATAATAGGGCAGCGGTTTCCATAGAAACATCATTTTTTCGAAGCGAACGGGTGCTCTAATAATGATACTGATAATAGAAATAATAACGAAAATAACAAAACATGTATTAGAAAAAGAAACACGAAAATAAAAATAACATACAAGGAAAGTATTCTGAAAGGGACTGTATTACAACTAGCAGTCGCACTGGAGCAGTCCGGTTTCACCTCCACCGCGCCCCTCTCACACCTTCCTTTGTGTTCTGCGCATCACTTCAGAGCGTGAAAACCTTCACGCGGACTATACGAGCCCTGACACGGCACGGTCTTTACATCATGGTGTATAGTATAGTGTAATCAAAGGTATCTCCTAGGTCACTCCTAGTGCCTATGTAGTTCAGCAGCACTTGATGCGGGTAACATGCACTATTTTACTTTCAACTTGCCAGAATCGTTGGGATGTTTTAATATTTGTTCAGTTGTAACTCGTACAGCACTTATGCTATTCATTAATCTCGTTTTAAGATGCTTTAAATGTTAATTACAGAATTGTATTGTTGCGATAAAGTCGCCTCGGTTTGAAAAGTGTGTTCCACAGTACCGCAGCCCTCTCCTCGTGCCTCGGTACCGATGTAAATCTTGTATGTGTACATATAGATAAGGTAATATAAATAAATAACGTGCCTACTGTGTTTCAATAAACTCTATTCTTATATCTTCGACAATTAGTTTGTATAACGTGCTCCTCGCTCGTAAAGTTTACATGATCTATTACAGTAACGAGGGGAGAGCCGCGTCTCCTGGTGAGCTCCTCTCCTGCAGCACCAGCACGTGGAGACGCGGCTCCCGACCCTCACGCGAATGGTGCTCCGAGCGTAGTCTCATATCATAAATTAAGTGGACGGCCTCGGGAACGAAGCTGAACTGACAGATGTATTTTTGTATGGATGTAAAATGAGAACGTTCGGCCTCGCATCGCCTCCGAGCGAACCGCTACCCAGCGTTGTGTTTGTATTGCTATCGCGTCTCGCCCGTCGGGAGTGAGTGCGAGGTCGATAGTTTGCCCCGCCCCCTTCGCTCCGGCCGCACTCGCTCGTGCTCGGAGCGGGGGGGAGGGGGACCAAGTACGAGGTTAGATACTTTAGTTATTATAATCGATGATTACTTATGTACTGAGCGATCGTTATGTAAATTTTACCGTCTAATAAAATGTAAAATAATTGTTTGAGCTCGTTTCATTTGACATTCGAGTACTCGCTTCTGTAAAAGTACCAGGTATACGGAATCAGATCGAATACGCAATCAAAATTCTTCCTTCATTTGAAATGAACAGAATAATTCCTAAAGTATGATTTAAATAATAAACAGCTACTTAACACTCAAGTAACTGATGCCCGTGTGTAATTTCGTGCTAAAGTACTGTGTAAAATGTTACTCTATAAAATACAACCAAACGCCACCTATATTCAATAGAATAAAAGCTCCTAAGTATAAGATAAAAAAATAAAAATACCAAACGCCACCAAATTAAATGAATGACGTTAAAACAGTTACCAATAATATTTATTTGTTGTAAATTCTGTAATGACGTATTTCGTAAATCTATACAAAAGTTTATTTATATTGATTGTAAATTAAATATCTGGTAGTAAATACGTAGATTTTTCCCCAATGGCGCCTAAGTTACTATTGAAATCAACATGACAATTCAAGTAGTATTATAGTTATAGCGTTTTTAAACTGAAAAATTGTACGAGCAATCGTACCTATTTCCATAGTAAGCAATATAATTGCATAAGTAATACATTTCTATTATAAATAATTAGTGAACATCAAACACTCGGCGGGTTCAGTTGTTTCATTTCAGTCATCCCTCTAGCATTTTAAATATCATTCTATCAATTATGACTATCACCTATCAACAACAAATGATCACCATACTGTAGGACACACCCTACAAAAATGTTTTACACTCTATCCATTTTTGTGAAAATATTTTCAATGTCAATACAACGGTTCTACAAATTTATTGTAGTAGAGTAAGTTTATTCTACGTTAATGTTTTTCTTTTCTACTCCTTTCCTTCGTCTACAATCGGTAGTTTTAGGATATTGTAAGTCTAAGATTTCAAATCTAAACTAATCTAGTTAATTATTTTGTACTCTTATTTTATATTTCGGTTGACACTTTTTGAATACTTACATTTTTAAACAAATAAACTTTGTAATTATCCTACCGTTGTTAGATATATTCATCTCATTCTTTTGTCGATTTACTGAAGTTTCACTTCTATCGTGTGTGAATCGCACACACACCTTTTTTGTATTTAAATTTTTGTGACTATTCGGCAAAATATTACACATCAATCTACTTATTTTACTGAAATAGACCCAAACCTCGTCGTACTCATTGTTCTATCAGAAAAAAAAAACAAAATATACTTTATTCAATTTAGGCCCTAAGAAGGCGCTTATCAAAGTCAAAATTACCACCGGTTCGGACAAACAACCCAGTCATCGACAAGAACCGGCAACAAACTCGATCGGATTTATCTTTTGACATAAATAGATGCATATTTCAAATAAATTACACGTTATAATCGTTATTAGTGGCTGCACAGAGAAAAGTCAATTCTAGACATCACCATCGTTCAGATATTGATCGACTCTATACTTTGACACCAAAATTCGCTTGACATGGTGCTTAAATTTATAGTCCGACAATATACTCGTATAGTGTATCGTCTTGTAATGTCATGTGAAAAAATAGAATAACGTTATATGTTTAAATTATGAATAAAGACAATTTGGTTGTCACAGAGTTTTTCCTTTTCTTATGAAAGGAGAATCCTTAACAAAATGTAATATGAATTATGATGCTCTTCCTTAACGACGATACGTGGTTGGCAGCAAACAATGCTTGTGCCCCAATTTACACACACACACACACATTGATATGTTACAAATACTATTTTATTTTTATCTCGCTTCTGCAGCTATCAGAAGACAAATTCAATTCCTTGCAATCTCCTTCATCTATTAATTGTCGTGTCTCATAGTAGCGCCTAATACTGTTTATGTGTACTATAATTTATAAAGTTATGTGTAGTGAATTCTTAATAAAATATGGATACTTGTGACTGCAGATTGTATAAAATCTTACCCGAAACTCATATAAACACTGAAATACTATTAACATGTTTTTAATGGTATATGAAGGAAAAGAGGATGACCGCAGATTAATCTGAGGAGACTGAAGATATATCATTGAGCCGGTTTGTGTAGTCATTTTGTAAAATATACACTTTGGTAGTATATTTTTCCGATGTATCTCGTAATGTTTAAGGAAGAGCAATGATAAAGGCAATTATATGAAAGGTTTATTGGTCGTTGTACTTATATATATAACAGTATTATGCAGTAGGGAGTCGGGAGTCGGAGTCGGGTGTCGGGTGCGGGCGGCGTCAGTGCGCGCGGAGCAGCCCGTAGTACTCGGCGAGCGCCAGCAGAGGCGCGGCGGTCGGCGGCTGCGGGAGCGAACCCGCGCTCGCCGCCACGTCCAGGTGCGTGAAGGGCACCGCCACCTCCGCCGCGTCCAGCCCGGCCGCCAGCAGCAGGAAGGCGGCGGGCGCCTGGTGGCCGCGCGCGCTCGCCGTGGAAGGGAGGTTGTCGGCTTGGTGCAGGTGGTCGCCGGGCGCGCGGCCGCGGTGCGCGGCGAGGTCCTCGCGCCGGAGGGTGGACACTTCCAGCATGTCGCCGAGGCGGTCGCCGGCGGCGCGCAGTTTCTCGGCGGTGCCGCGCGCGGTGTGGCTGTCGAGCGCCGCGGTGTAGCCGTCCCCGTAGGCGCGGTGCGCGTGTCCCGTCAGCGTCGCCACGGTGAACAGGTGCGGCGCGCGCTCCCTGGCGGCGCGCTCGTGCATCTCGGCCAGCAAGTCCGCCATCACCATGCGTCCCTCGGCGTCGGTGTTGCCGACGCGCACGGCGAGCCCGCGCCGACTCCGCAGCAGCTCGTCGGCGACGTAAGCGCCCTCGCCGATAGAGTTGCGCACCATCCCGAGCGCCGCCACCGCCTTCAGCGCCGGCCGCAGCGAGCAGCACGCCTATTATATTTCAGTTGCCATGATACAAAAAAAAAACTCTACACTTTAATAACCAATATTCCAGTGTTTAAGTTAATACTAGATGCTTTAATATAAAATTGGCGTTTTGTCGAAGTGGCCATTTTAATTTCAAATTTAGTGATACATTTGTTCTCACACTATTTCATTTTTTCTTTGAAATCGTTCTTTTCACAACATGAAAAACTTATTTAGGAATAAGAGGTCACCGTCACATTAATGCTGCAAAAAAGGAGTACAGTCAAGCACGGCGGCGGTAACATTAAAGGGTGGGGTGGACTCGTTCGGAAGATTGAAGTGAATTACAATGGATCAATGGCAATATAAAAAAAAACCTTAAAGCACACAAGGCGATCATTTGCCTGTAACCTGGATCCTTCAGCATGACAATGACCCTAAACACACGGCCAATAACGTCAAATGTTTCCTTAATGAACAGCGTATATCCGTTTTAAACTGACCAGCAAATAGTCCGGATTTAAACTCGGTAGAAAATCTCTGGTACATTATTAAAAAAAAGAGCCTCAAATAAACGTAACACCGGTTAAAACGAACTATATGAAGCATGGAATTAATTCATTCATGGAAGCATGTTTCTAATTATTTGACCATTATTGTTTGTTCGACTCCAAACCAATATGTCGGCGATACTTTTTGTAGTTTAAATAAAAATACTCGATAATGTTACGGGAGCTAATTATTTACAAATGATACTTTTCTAACAACTCGTTGCCATGGTAACCTAATACAACATCGCGCGGGAACAACAACAACGCTTCAACATTATTCATATCTTAAAACTGATTTCAATGTTTGTCCGTAATGTGATATTGAAGCAGGACTTGTGTACTGGAATTTATATTGTTTTTCTAATAAACGATAAATCATTGAACACATTGATATTCTATTTATTGTTTAATTTCAAAATGAAAACGACTGCAATGAAGTATCTTACATAATGCCAAGGACCGTTGTGGTGGTGTTTCTAATTACACTGTATATATTGTAACAAAAATGTATAAGGTGGAACTGTAAATATAGAATTTGGCAATAACTTAACTAAATCTATAAGTAGTCAGAAGAAATAAATAATCAAAGCGTAAGAAGCACTGCGAATTAGGATAAATACAATAGAACACTAAAACGTAACGCAAACTGGGATTCAGACTGTTCTAACAATTAAATAAATCAAAATTATTAGTTATTATAGGATAAATAAGTTAATATATGAATAACAAGGATTCGAATTATGTCTGATGTGGTCTTTAGGGACTCGCTATAAAAACACAACGCAAACAACGCTCATAACGCCCTGAAGTGAACGCACTTACCCACTTTAGGTACCATACCCTCCGCTTTTATCATTTATTTTCGCCTTAAATGTCGGCATTCCAAGACTTCATGAAGACCCTACGATTAGTTAAAATTAAAAAAATAACACCAGTAATACTTGTTATGCATTAATTAAAATACCCTAGACATCAATGATGTAATGTACTCCTCACCTTAAAGAAACCGAGAATGGCCGCCGCACCGCACTTGTCCCGGGACATCCCCGCCATCGCCCCTCCCGCCTTCACGTCGCAGCCTCCCGTGTCGTACGTCACGCCCTGCACACGCACGTCACGTCACGTCACGCATTTACCGACAATATCTACCGTGTCGTACGCCTCTCACCTTGCCCACGAATATCACTGTTCTCTCGTACGTCTCGGGCACGTACTCCAAGAAGATGATACAACCTGCACAGAGCATAGGGAGAGAGCGTTACGCCGGGACCACGTGCAGACTCACTGTGCAGAGTGTGAACGCGTCCGGAGACTCGCCTCTGTGCCGCGGCACTGCTCGCGCGGCGCGGTCCACCGCCGCGAACAGCGGGTACCGCGCCTCCAGCTCCGCCTCCTCCTCCACCACCCGCACCGACACCGGCTCCCCCGCGAACACCTCCCGCGCGTACTGCGCCACCCGCGCCGGCGTCATGCGCTCCGGGTCCGCGCCCCCCACGTCCCGCGCCACCCCCCGCGCCCCCTCCAGCGCCACGGCCTCGCGCACCAGCTCCGGCAGCGCCGCGCGCAGTCCCTCCCCGTACACGCCAAGCGCCCGCACGCGGTGTCCTCGCTCCGGGAACGTCTCGCGGATCTGCAGCGGCTGCGCGAGAGATCCGCTGTCAGAACTACCCCGTCACTCCGGCACCGAGTCCCCGCACGCACTCTACTCACCGACATAGAGAGACTCGAGCGCGGCCAGCAGCGCGACGAGGTCTGCCCGCGGCCACCGCGCGTGCGGCTGCAAGGCCAACGCGGGCGCCGTGGCCCCCGCAGCCATGGCCCGGGCGAGTCCGGCGCGCGCGGCCTCCGCGACGCTTCGCACGTCGTCGTAAGGCGTGAGGGGACCGAGCGGCGCCAGCACGAGGCGGCCTCCGGCGACGCGCGAGCACTTCAGCACGGCGACGTGTTCCGCGAGACCGGCGTCGAGCTGCTCGTGCCTCCTCCACGAAGTCCTCGAGGGCGCCGAGCGGCGGAACGCCTTCGCCAATGAGTGCGACCAACGCGTCGTACTGCGAAGCTGTTGATCTCATCGACCAATGCGACGCGAACGCCGTGCACGACATACTCTGCCGCCATATCCCGGCGCACACCCGCTTATTTGCCTATTATAGTATTCAGAATGAACGTCCGGCCTGCCTGACTTCTCTGCAAAAGTACAACCATTCAAACTTTACCAGTTACAGCAAAATTACTGCATCCACTTTACAACATAGATAAATAAACTGTCTATCACATATATAAAAGGTTATTTATAATGTCCTTAGCACAACAATATATGCAACATGTTTATTCAAATGAAATATTATCAGAAAATGTGTGTGCGTTAAAACGCCTACCCGTCCTTCACAGTTATAACCTGATAACAGTATCAATGTATTCATAAACAAATAATAGGTAATATCTGTTATCACCATAAATGAAACATGCAATAAACACAATGACTAGGACTGATTCTTCTTCATATAAAATGTCATTCATATAATACAAACTATATTTTAATTACTACAGCAACTGTACTATATATATCCTCTAGTAGCAAAGTCAACAATATACACACACAAGAATACAACTCAAATACTCCTATTTTATTATGTTTTTACAATATGTGTGGTAAACGAGGAAAATAGTTATTTTTACCTTAAGTGTATATTATATATATAACTATAATAATAAGCAATGTTATTAAGTTTTTTTTATCTTCCTCTGTTATTTGTACGTAGGCGTTATTTGGCAGGAAAATACTGGCTAAAGTTAAAATCTGTGGATCACTCTATAATTAAGCATTGCGAGAAGTTGTCATGTATTATTAACACGCATAACTGTGGACAACGAAAAATACCCTCTGTACACCAAGAATTAAAAGCAATCAAAATTACATGTTCCAAGCAATTAGAAATGTTTTCCTTAGATATATGGATGAGTTACATAGATTTGCATAAAGTTTTAAAGCCTAACATTGACATCTTAGACTTGCCAAAAAGCCATTATAACCCGCAGTTTAAAAATAAAGTGCTGCCAATTTCTGAAGGGTATATATTCTGATTTTTATTCAATATTTACAGATGGATCTAAATTAGGTAGACACAGTGGAGCAGCATTTGTAGACCCACAAATTTCCAGTCATATCAAATTAAGTATAAGAAGTAAAATATCCATAATGCACACAGAGCTGATTGCTATCTTAGAAGCCTTATCATACATACAAAATTTAAATTATAGTAAGTTTGTTATATATACAGATTCCAAATGTGCAATTCGACATATTAGTAGATGCAGTTTACCTAACTTTTGTGGCATTCCTATGGCATATTCAATTATTAAGTTAATACAAAAACTTCTAATTCTTGATAACTGTATTATAATACAGTGGGTGCCTTCTCATATTGGATTGGAGGGTAATGAAATGGTGGACAAATTAGCTAGAGAAGCTATAGAAGATAGAATTATATATGATTGCATACCAATATACCATGATGCTATAGCTGAGTTCAAAAGAAATATACTCAACGTGTGGTCTGAATACTTTAATTAAAGATCATTATCAAAAGGTATTTGGTATAAGACTTTCCAACCATCTCTGGGATCGGTCCCATTGTTCCAAGTTCCAATATGAGAAGGAACATGATTGTTTTAGCGTTGAGTATTCGTTCTGGACATATTCCATTGAATAAGTTTAACTTTCTAATGAAAAGGAACGAAAGCAGTAAATGTACAATTTGTCACCAAGAAGAAGATGTGTATCATATTTTAATGGAATGTGTCCGGAACGATTTTCAAAGAAGACAAATATTTAAGGAGAACTATAATACAGGTTTGTGTAATGAAATATTGTCAAGCCCAGCATCGGAAGAAGCCAAATTAGTTTATAATTTGGTAAACGTCAGTATAAGGGCAAGAGAGTAATTGCAAGTTTCTGTTTTTTTTTTTGTTATTTCTTTACTGCTATTCTTTTTGTGAGTAATATGTTTTGTTTTAAATTGTTGTTTGTTGTTTGGATGAGAGTGGCATGTTCTTTTTGAACAAACCCTCAACAAAAATAAAGAGAAATAAAAAAAAAGTTATTTTTATGTAAAATAGCAAATAAATATTAGAGTAGTTAAATAATTTCAATTTCAGTTTCACTCCAATTAATGACAACTCTTTATAACGCCAAAAAATGAAGTCCCTTAAGTGTTGTCATATAGTTCACAGTGTATTATTATGGATGTTGCAATATATAAGAAAAGATAGAAGTTTGATTCATGAAATAATTATCCTCTTTAATATATATATTAATTTGAATACCACACAAAGGACATTAAATATAATAGAACATGTTGGATATTTCATTATATATTATTTCATTAAGTCTAACGAATGTTATAGGTATTACAATATTGCTAAAATGTGTCTCTCTTTCTTGGAAACAATGGAAAGAGATAAACAAAGAAATTACAATTACACATAGATAAAGCAAAATCTTTGTAAATGTATGACTATGACAGTTTTTTTAGAGATTGTAAAATGTAAAATAAAATAGGTAAAATATAATATATAATATTTTTAAAATTTATTTAGAACCTAACTTACAAACTCCAGGCTCAATAGAGACTCATGTGTACAAGGAACTGTGACAATAAATACCCAAAACCAATATAATATAGAACTTAGCAGGAAAAAATAAAATTCTCTTAGACAAAAACATATATACATAGATAAAGTACCCATATTTATCGCACATTTCATCATTTAGTAAAAAGTTCAACCTTGTTTTAAAACATTTTATTAACTACAGATGAGATCAGAATATAATACTCACAGTAATCTTAATATTAAATCCAAATTAATTAAATTGATCCCTGATAAATTGAGGAGTTTCAAAACCACTTATTTGTTATTATACGCACAGACTACCTACCACGCACATGATAAATTTGCAAACTATTAAAAGAGGATACTACAGTGTGACCAGATTTAATTTGACGAATCTACTGCTTGTGGGAGATAAAAGCTACTGAATTCTTCCAAAAGAGAATGAGAAAATACTAAAAATCTATTAAACTTTTTTGCTGTCGTGTTACATCGTAAAAACATTTATATTTTCTTTATTAAACGATAAAATAATAAAGATAACAAAGAAACCATCATTCATTAAAGAATCCAATGTTTTTTTTAATGAATTTCTAAAGAAATATATAATTTAAAATAAAATAAAAAAATGTAACTTAAAGATAAGATTCCTCGTCGTTATGTTGCGTAACATCGTCATAAAGCTATCTTGAGTTCATTAACTTGATCATACTTCTGTCAGGATCAAATCTGCTACACCCTCCTTCCAACTGTCAATTCAAAAATCGATCTTGATTTGTAATCCTATTAATATCGGAAAATATTTTTTCTACTTTGGCGTTTGATATAGGTATTATGGTCATTTGCTTCACAAATCGTGACAAATTGCCATACATTGGTTTCCTATTCGTATCACAGATTTGACTGACTTCACTCCAAAATTTATCCACCATAAAAGTTTTAGACGTCGAACTAGAAGTTGACAATAAATTAGACACGGAAACATCTAATTTTAATTCCCTATATTAATTGTCAATCATTTGCATGTTTTCTCTTACAACTAAGTAAGTAAACCTTTGGAGTATTTTTATCAGAGTTCGAAATTCACCATACATTACTTTTTGGCGATCGATGAACGACAAATCCTCCAAAAAAATGTCTTGTATAAGTTGTCTTTGCAGAAATTGGTTACTCAGCTCGATCAAAAATAATTGACATCTGATAAGGAATTCTTCAATTTTAGAACTCATTCGAACGTCATCTTTTAATGTTTCAATTGATACGTTTGTGCCAAGGTACATGTTTTGTATAGGAAGGAAATGCATTCTTGAACTTGGATCTATTGACTGAAGCAGAGTAGTTTTTATATAATTTATCTTCATATAGCAACTCAAAATGGAACTCATCATGTTTTGTATGTCTTTTTCAATGTCATGAATAGGTGTCTGATCATTTTAAAAAATTACGTCAAATTTAGTAGTTATAGGTAATATAAAGTCTACAAAAAAAGGTTAATCGCACACATTTACACACGATAGAAGTGAAACTTCAGTAAATCGACAAAAGAATGAGATGAATATATATAACAAGGGTAGGATAATTACAAAGTTTATTTGTTTAAATTGTTTATTTTGATATTTTATTTAACATATGTAACATAATTTATTCCTTAAGTTCCATATTTTCAGTTTCAACAAACAAGATATAAATATACTCACAAACACTATTAAATAATAACACACTACGCTCACTTCTTATTTAAAGGTGTAATACGCCGTACGCAATACTACCAACTTGTAATTTGCCAATTTTATAGACATTTGACGGACAATCCACATCGTAAACTATGGATGACCATTTGAAGTTCGTTGCAAAAAATATATATATATTTTAATAATTACAATGCATTGATGATTTTTTTATTTTTTTTTTATTAAACCCCATAGGTTGATTTTTTAAGATCTCAAAACAGTAGATTATGTTTTTAATTTTTTTTATTTCACGACATCTTACATTGTATATTTCATGGTTTAGGTAAAAAAAAGTTTAATTAAAAAATAAATGTTACAAAAAAATTATAATTCACAAAACAATTTGTTATTTATCAAAGTTTTGTAATAAATCAGGTATTTTTTTAAAGCGTATGCTACCAACACTGTTCACCTGTGCCTCATGAGGTCCACATTCGTTTGTATGGACCTTTAAACCTTTATAGTTTTGCACAGTCCAGAAGTAAAATAAAATTAAAACCATAATATAATTTACAATTAGTTCAACGTACTCAAATATAGTACAATTTTTAACTTACTTAAACATAAACACGCTAAATGGCTGTATGACCTTAATTCCCTTCATCTATACTGCTGCTGCAAGATAGCTAATGCTATAATTTTAAATGTAATTTTATGTATATTTTTGTTCAAGGTTTTTATTTTACGATTCCGAATTTCATTTTTTTGTTTTAATAGGAAAAATGAACATTTTAAGATATAGAAAATATTTGCAAATTGAAAATAGTATTATAACAGATGATATTTAATATACTATAACCACGGAATAAAGAAAGCAGTGGAAGTCACAGAGTACATTTGTATATAGGAGAAGTGGAAGTGCCAGACGCGTATCATTACACGGAACCGGTCTCGCCAAAACTACACAAACAAATTGTACAACTACTAATTAACCACCAATCACGTTTCAAAATCAATTTCAAAATCAATATTAATCTAAAACAAGTTTAGTTTACTAATATTTGCATTTAAATTGAGCTCTCTTGTTTGGACATAAGACTTCAGTTTTATTTTGCGTAAAATCAGTGTAAGATGTTTTTCATTCAAAGATTGAACAGAATATAAATACGCAACAAATACCGCAAAGCATTATAGATCGAAGGTTCTTTATAATTACAGTTGTCATTAGCAAGGCGGATTTAAATGGGGATGTAGTTAACTCTTTATTTCAAGAATTATTTATCGATAATATATTTTGATGAATATTTTCATTAAATTTAAATTGATTAAGGTTAAATCAAATAGAAAATTTTTAAAATCACTTTTACGGTTTCTAAAATATTTGCGTATTGCTAATTTTTATAACCCAACAATTTCTTAATGCCATATTCTTTCCTAGTATAATTTTCATCAAATTTGGCTTAAAATAAATAAAAAATATACTTCTTTTTTGAAATTTTCTAAAAGTATTTTGATATTTCTAATACTATTTGTACGAGTGTCGGTAGTAATCTTAAAAAAATAAAAGTCTTTATCGTCAACAGTATAATTTACGTACACAAAAATAGAAGGAGAATCATAGACATACAAAAACAAATAGGAAAAACTACTTTACATTACAATTAAATACGTAAACAATTAGTGGTTGCGTGGGAGAGAGCGACGTGCGTTTCATATTTGAGTGGTACCCGAATGAATGGTGCCGGTAATGTACTCTGTGGCCGTGCCGCCGCAAAGGGCTGTGCATGCGCAGGTGGAGTCCGCGTCTCGCAACCCGCACACTCCCCCATACCCAATACCGAGCGGAATGCTCGTCCTTTGAAATTTAATTACACACAATATTTTTACAGTTTTATAAATCATATATCCTCCGCTACACCCTTTATAGAGAAATTATACGTGCTTATAAAAACAGCTGTCATTTTTTATTAAACTTTTTTGTGTGTACTACAACAACTTAGGCGAAAAACAAGCGGCACTATAATTTCCCAAGTGTAGTCGGATTAAGAAAGCGATATTAAAGACTCGCAACCCAGGTGGCGACCACATGCTACCTGGGTGTAATTATAATCTCACCGACAAACCGCAAACAATGCGATGAATAGTTATTATAGCAACTTTTTGTTTAATTATTTTACTGCCTAGGTGTTAGTTTTTAGATTTACAACTCCTTTTGTTTTGTAAGATTATTTGTATTGCCGGTTCATTTTATCTCTAAGTCTTTGCACGTGTTTTAGTTCTTATAAATATACACTCAACTCAATAAACGGAGATTCGTAATCCAGCTGCCAAAGCGATTACTAGTCTGCACAAACGGAGTCAGTTATTTTATTACAACCTTCTGATATTAGCATAGTGGTAATCACACTACCACTTCCGCTAACAATGTTTCACTTATCATTGGTCTTCCAACAGGACATATTTTATCAAAAGTTGTCGTTCTGACAATTTTACATTTAATTTGAATAGAGAACGTATATATATGCGCGCCTTACTATACTGCCATCTACTTTTAATATAAGTAAGTAATGAATTAAATCAAAGCTTAATTATCTTTAGTGCCCTTTATCGACTCATTCAAAAGTTGAATAACACGGGAAATATTATTAGCTTCTCTTTGTTATAAAGTAAATAAAATATAGAAAAGTAAATAAAATATAGAATAATAAATTGTAATTCGTAATTTATTATCAATATTAGACAATACAAAAGTTAATTCATTATCTAATATTGTTTTAAGAATATTGAAATATAAATATGATACCCTTTCTGTCACAAAAGTGTTAACTGGGATGTTTCCGGTGAATTATAGTTGTAATTAATAATAGACGCGTTTTACCTGAAATAAAACGCATATTAAAATACTTACCTTATTAGAAGCTTTCTATTGAGAGTAGCGTATCCGTTTCCGTTCACTTCTTCTACCTTATATAGCTATCCCTTTCGCACCTCCTACTGTTCACCAGGGGGCGGGGCCAGAGCCGTGGACTTGGCCGCGGCAGATTTGTTCGTCATTGTGTCGAAATATACACCAGGCAGAGTTAAAAGTAAGCTTCTAATAAGGTAAGTATTTTAATATGCGTTTTATTTCAGGTAAAACGCGTCTATTAAACTACTTGACCGTTATTAGAAGCTTTCTATTGAGACCTGTTTGTTATCGCCTGGTGAACACGCCAATGTGATATAATCGGATAGGTAAATATTTGTGAGACAATACATATATGTTGTTATATATGTGTATACGAGGTGCGAAAAATAATGGTGCGTAATAATCGAGCTTATTATTAAATAAGCGAAGTAAATAGGAGTACAATATCATAATTTAATATATCTACCTTTGTCCAAGAGAACAATATTTGAAATAAGTTTAAACAGCATTAAAAGCTATTTAATATATATAAAAACGGATGAAATCGTCTGGTTTCGCACTATACCAACCTCGAGTATTAAATTAATTTAACAAAAATATTCAGTGTTAGCATGTGGGTATTCTGATTACCAGTTTAGTATTTTGATTTGCAATGCTTTCGTATTTCCTTACTTTATTTGGTGTAAATTAATTTATGAAATCCCAGTATACCTACCGCATACACACTTTAACTACAATAACGTTAGTTGTATTGAAAGTTATTTTAGATTAATTTCGGTAACTGCGCTTCCCACTTTGGGCTAACTACAATATGTGTATGTTTGAGCAAATCGTAGTAGCTATACTATCGATTTAAATGTGTTGAATAGATAATTTCTAAAAATTACGTTCTCGGCTAAAATTCTAATTAGAAAATCATACATCAATCTAGTGTCACAAATTATACATCAGTGACGTACGCATACCATTTATAAATTTACCGGATGACGAGCGCTTCTTAATTTGAAAGAAGCATTACTACAACGCAGTATTTACATGTGGTGAAAATACTTTATAAGTACTTACTGGTAGCGTTCTAAAACAGACGCTAAACTTATTATTTATTAGATGAGTTAACTGTAAGTGTTTAAGTACAAAAACAATAAATTTTGTAGTAATAAATATTAGGATACTGTTGCGCGTCCCCGAAGACTTGGTATTTTACCCGTCCTGTTATTCTATTTTTACACAGAAGCGATCAAGTATGGCCACGAAAAATTTCACGAAAGAAAATCAGCTGGTCATAACTAGTCAATATTTTCGTTCTGTTAAAATGGGCATTATAGAGCTGTGAAGATCTATAAATATTTAAAATTGATAAATTGCTGTAAGATCCCACATTGTTGAATAAACCCTAAAAATCACAGTCTCACATAAAATAACAAACCAGTGAATACTGGTTTTGACTATTCCTATCAAGACTCAGACGCGACGTGGTAGGTTAGGTTAGGTTCGACTTGTGCTGATAACAAGCGCGAGACGGCCGCGGTAGCGGCCGGCGAGCGTCGGTTTGTTACGAATGACAATGAAATAAGAAAAACAGACCGTTACCAGATTTTAACCACCACTGTTATAACAGGTCTCCACCGACGCATAATATACAATTATATAAAGATATGATTCTATTATCTAGGAGAACTAATTCGATTCGAAATATAGTGTCAAAAATTAATAGATATCTATTTCCAATAGTAACTGATGTGTACGAAGTAGCCAGCGGTTACTTTGTCAATAATTTATTTAATTATAATCTACTAGAATTCGAGGTAGTTTAATCATATACCGGTACTTAAATTTCTCTTCTCATTCAGTCAACTAATTATTTTCAAATCGTCCAGGTGAGTAATATCATTTGAAACCTATGTATGTATTTTAAGAAGTCAAAGTCGCTTATGGAATTGATATTCTCTTAATACTTTTCCAATAAAATATTTCGTCTGATTATTCGTGGATTATTCGACCAAATTACACTACAAACCAATATCCCTAAAAATACAAAGATCTTTACGAAAGATGTCTCTTTACAATCAGGTAGTAAACAGTGTGGGCATCAGTAATCTGCGAGATACTTTCCTTGCAGATATATATATATGTATACATATTTAGCTTATCGAAGTCATCAAATATCCGGTTCAAATGAAATTATATCAAAATTAGGTTGTAACTAGTACTTTACTCATCAAGGCTTTTAAACTTGCTAGCTCCGTTGTCCTCCGGCCTTCATAATTCCCCAAAAATGTTACTACGTATTACCATAACATTTCAATTACATCTTGCTATTTTCCATAGCTGCGATAAGCAGGTCGTGAATAAGCTACACCATATATTTAGGTTGTTACATATTCCCTACGGTTTAGACCACTGATTCCCTTGGGGTAGATGTTGGTCTTTAAGCGATCGATATCCATGAAAACTAATTTTAGAGTTAACGAGGTCTAAAAATCTATCCATATTAATTAACCCAATTTATTATTATATTTTTAAAATACTGTATAAGTTGTGTCACGTGTCATTTTTTAAAACTCAAGTCGTTAAGCGTGTATATGTATGTACAAGATGACAAACTCGGCAAGTTAATACAAGTTCGTACAAGATAATAGACAAGTTCGTACAAGATAATAGACAAGTTCGTACAAGATAATATGTTCGATCTTACAGGTCATTCAGGCACGTTTTGTTTTGACTCTTGTTCTAGAGTGACCAAACGCTATTGGCCTGAAGCTTCGCAGCTTCGATTCTCTGTATTTGACGCATATGCTCTATTTAAAAAATATTTGGCTATGGGAGTCAGGGGTATCCTGGTTTGGACTTACTCCGGCCACATTAGACTTATTCAATTCAGATAATATATTCACATCTCGCATAATTAAAGGAAGCACATACATGTGAAGTTTACAATATTATAGTCTTTAGTTCTTACATCATTATTGTAAGGTAGGATAAAAATAAATCGTAGTATACCTTACGTTATATTGTTATATTATCATGTAATGAAATAAAATTTTTGTCATATTTAGGACATGCTGTATACGTCACGGAAATAATAGTGTCAGATACAGGCTCGGCCATGTACTGTACTGTATGTCTTAAGATACAACCTAAAGTACACTATATTCATTCATTAAAATGTAATTGCTATTTAAATTCATGTATTGCTTTATTCTGAACATGTTCCGACAAAAAATATAACATTCCAGTAAGGTTAGCTAGTTGGCTTAGTTGCGGTGTGATCAAATAATACAAATGTGAATCTTTTTCGAACGGACTACACTGTGGGCTTGGCCGCTACAATTTCACCGAACTACACATCGTACATGAATTACAAAGGCGGGTTACATAATTATCCACACCTCTTTTTGTTAAAAGTTTTTCACAATAATATGCTATAATTTTATAACAAAGCAAAAGCAGTACTACGCTTCAGTATAGTAGTATCTTTCAACTCTTACTTTCCAGCGAAGAAAGCCAGCCAAACCGAGCCATCAAATATTTCCAGAGAATATGTTCCCCGGTGAGGCGCGAAATGCACCAGTACTAAGTTGTAAATGTACTTTAGCCCGAATTTAAACGAGACCGTCATGAAAGAATAAATCCGCGAGGTTTGTTAGTCAATGTTTCATATTCCAAAACATATTCCAATTAGCAGCAAGGCCTTTTCGCTGACGAATATTTAAAAGATGCATGTTATTGTCATTAAGAACAACCCCGCGAGGGTTGATATACTTGCACTAGGGAATATTTCGTATTTACATAAAATCTCACGATATTCACGAAGGTAAAAGTTGGCCTGAACTCAAATGAGACAGTCATGAAACAATAAACCCGCGAGGCTTGTTAGTCATGTTGGTCAATGTTTCATATTCCAAAAAGATTTAGCAGCAAGGCTTTCCCTGACGATTATTTAAAAGATGCATATTATTGTCATTAAGAACATACCCACCCCCGCGAGGGTTGATATACTGCACTAGTGAATATTTCGTATTTACATAAAATCTCACGATATTCACGAAGGTAAAAGTGACCACAAGTAGTTATGTGCCTGTCATAATAGGCATACCCTGCGAGGGTTTATAGGCATACCCTGCGAGGGTTTATAGGCATACCCTACGAGGGTTTATAGGCATACCCTGCGAGGGTTTATAGGCATACCCTGCGAGGGTTTATAGGCATACCCTGCGAGGGTTTATAGGCATACCCTGCGAGGGTTTATAGGCATACCCTGCGAGGGTTTATAGGCATAACCTGCGAGGGTTTATAGGCATAACCTGCGAGGGTTTATTATTTATCATTAATGAAGCATACCCTGCGAGGGTATATCGTTAATTGTTTCACATTACCACAATATCTTACTTACCTAGGAGTGTATGATTCGAATGCCCAAAACTCACATGACTCATGAAATGCATAACCCACCAGGGTAACCTCACATTCCAAAAAGGTGCTATTATGTAGGAGGGCATACACCACGATTAATTATTCTCTTGAGGGTAGATCTGTATTGTTAATGAATGTTCCACAAAATAGTCACAATTTGCATGAGACCCCGCGAGGGTAGCTGTACATTTCACACTGCCACACCACAGAGGTGTATTAAGTGGCCAAACCTTTGCTTGTGCCAATCAGGAACGCATACTCCGTGATGGGTTGATAAACATTTCTTCATCCTCCAGAAGTCAAAATAGTAGACAATTTGCATGAGACTCATGAGCACACCCCGCGAGGGTTGCCATACGCCGTTAAAGGACGTTCACATTTTCAAATGATCTCACTTACCTTCCTTTCCTTATTTATGATTGTGGTTTGGCACAGAAGTTAACTTATGAAAGTAGTTATGAAGGTACTCTCTCGAAAGTACTCGAAAGTACCACGATAGATATTGATTAGGTCGATTCTGAAAAATCAAGTACACATCGGTCGATTCCGCAACATCCAGTACACATCGGTCGATTTCCTCCCTTCTTTGTAGTCATTAATTCTTAGTGTTTTCATCGAGCGCGGTTGTCAATAACCAGTTTCATTTGTATTACGATGAAAAGATTTAATTTAATAATTTATTAAACGGACAACCTTATTTCCCCTCGGTAGGTCAAAAATTTAGTTTACAACTTATCATTATATTTTACACAATTGACTACTTTTACTTCACAAGTCTATTATCATTCTTTGTAAAAAACGACCTGGAATTTTAAGCTTAATTTCTACGACATGTGTATAATATACCAATAAAAAAGTTTTCAATAAATAAAATGAACATATTTTAAGGTAGAAATGAATAATACAATACTAATTACTTTTTAAAATCCTTGCAAATTTAAGCAAGTAGAAGATTTAAAAGAAAATAAAGTTCAATTTTAAAATGGAATGGTAAAACCATTAAAATATTAAATTTTCCTGTTTGGAGTTTGAACATTTACGTATTTTTAATTAAAGAGGCAATGCAAAGTACTTCTTTGTTGTTTAACATTAATTATACTTGTGCAACTTACGTGTTTCAAGTTATAACACGACACTTTTCACGAATGTCTTAAACATTTTAAATAAAAATACCTGCGAGGCATTTTTGAGAGCACAAGTTGTTCGAACGGAAAACATCACGCCAATGACGAACAAATCTGCCGCGGCCAAGTCCACGGCTCTGGCCCCGCCCCCTGGTGAACAGTAGGAGGTGCGAAAGGGATAGCTATATAAGGTAGAAGAAGTGAACGGAAACGGATACGCTACTCTCAATAGAAAGCTTCTAATAACGGTCAAGTAGTTTAATAAAAAATGGGAATTAAAATATATTTTAACATTTAATAAAGATTAAAAATAGCATTATTAATTTTATATTGTTTTATAAAACGTTAATATTAATTATGTTTGTAATAAAGATAATAAGATTATAAAAGATTGCATGGTTTGGTGAGTTCCAAATTTGGAATACATAGTTGTAAAGTTGCGTAAATGAGTTTTTTTTTGGCGTGATCTTAGTCTGTCATGTAGTGGTTTTTATATTTTATTCATAATCTTGTGTTATTAGACGCTATAAATCTTGTA